>JAPYYQ010000136.1:0-199955 GCA_030522585.1 Anagyrus pseudococci | reverse complement strand
GGGGGGGGGGGGGGAGGGGGGGGGGGGGGGGGGGGGAGGGGGGGGGGGGGGGGGGGGGGGGGGAGGCGTCGGCGAAGGGGTTGGCGCGATATAGAAATTCTGATGAAAGCGCAGATTCTCGGCCGAGGCGAGAGACGTCGAACGCGCGGGGGCCGGCCCTGCTGCTGGCGATTGAAAAAAAAAAGAGCGAGCGAGCGAGAGAGATAGTAGGATGTGGGGGTTGAAAGAGAGGCTGGGCGAGGAGAAACGCGCAGGGGAGGAGAGGGGGGGAGGGTAGGCAGCGTAACGAGGAAAAAGCGCTGATGCTTTTGACGGTTTTCCTTCTTCTTCTTCCGTTTCGCCCTCTTTCCACTGGACACTCTATCTCTCTCGCTCGCTCTATCTACCGTTCGCTCTGTGTGCTTTTTGTTAGCAGAAGCAGTGTATGAAGGACGAGCCGACGGTATAGAGGAACGAGAGGGAATGAAAAAAAAAGAAGAAGAGAAGAAGAGAGAGAGGAGTATTCGGTCAGGTTCGAGGACGCGCTAATTAAAATCGCCGAAAACTTTTTTGCCCCGGCCGTTCGGTTTTCCTCGCTTCTTCCTTTTTCATTCATTCAAGGTAGAGGGGGGGGGGAGAGGTCGAAGGGGGTAGAGGATTTGGTATTGTCCGGGCGGAACGGAGTTTTCGCGTGCGCGGAGTGAATCGATTGTTATTCGCGGCTTTTCGCGCGACCGCTCTACCCCTCCCCGGTTACTCTCTCTTTCTCTCTCGAACCCCTTCCTCTTCCCCCCCCCCACCACTATTCTTTTTCCATACCGCTGGCTTTTCTTTCCACGGGGAGTTTTATTACGAGCAAGCGCGCGCGACTGTCGATGCTCTCTCGCCCAAGTGGCTTTGTTACCGATAACGAATCTATGAATTTTTCAAGGGGCTTACGAAAACTCTTGATTTCTCGTTTCGTTACGCGCGCGCTACGGCTCGGCTCTTTATTTTTTTTTTTTTTTATTATGCTTTCATTATTGTTTTTGCGACACACGCGAATTTCATGAATTATATTATTCGTTTAGCTTTGCAAAAAAGAACGATAGTGAAGAATTAACGTTTGAAAATGAAAATCAACTGATCTACAGTTTGTTTATTAAATTATCGAGCGGAGCAACGTGCAAGCGAGAGTAAAAAAAGCCGAGTCTCTAGCGATGCAAATGACAACGCATTTGCGGCGCTATCAAATGTCGATCCTCTTCAATTTTCCCGTGACGAAGCCTTTATACCCCAGGCCATCGAGCCACGCGATACACAGACACGCACGCTTACATCGTCGCAAAAGCAAGCCATTGTCCCAATCCAGTGTCCCGTCGACGCCGTCATCAGCACCATGAAACATCCCGATTTAACATTCATCGAGAAAGAGAGAGAGAGAGAGAGAGAGAGAGAGAGAGAGAGAGAGAGAGCGAGTAGTCCCCACGAGGTTAAAAAAATGTCAAAGTTCAAACTAGCACAGATAGCCTGTTGCAATGAAGAAGCATTAAACAGCCGAAAAAAAAGGAGAAACAGCCGTGGACGCGGAAGCCAGTTATATTCAAAACCCGCGGCTTTATAATAAGATGCATTTCGGTTGCGCGAGGGAGCGTCAGTTGGAATAGAGAGACCCCGGCGGCAAAGGCGGAACCGGTACGACGTGTGTGGGTATAGAGACCGGGAAGACGGAAGCGGGGAGCGAAAAAGTAATGGGCGTCGACGTCGTCGCGGAGATGCAGGTTCGCACACACTTACACACACGCACACTCACGTACATACGAAATAGACGATGCTTCTAGGCTTCTGACCCCTCTATACGTTATTACCCTAACGCGTACGACGTTGTTCTCAACTTTCTTGAAGCTACGCGGGTTATGGTATAGAAACTTTTATTGCTGACCTTAATAAACGTCAATTTGTATAATGGTATGCTGCAACTGAAGAGAGAGATATACTTTGTTTCACCGAGATTAATACACGCCTGTATGAGAAATGGGAGCTACAATGAGAGGGTAATAAAAACCGTGACAGTAGTATATTGAATAAATCGCGGCGTTAACACTTTTTCAGGCTAATATTTGTTTAATAAGAAATTAAAATAGAACAATAACGAGAAAGGGCAGGGGGAAGAAAGAGACAACGCCAGAGAGAGAGAGTGTCCAATGCAAACGCGTTCTCGCAAGAAGGAAGAAAGAATGAAAAGTATTTTTTTCCATTTCGAAATACCGGTATCGCTAGCCCATGTGAATACGCGAGCGGAGAATAAAAGAGCGTTTACGTGTGTGCGCGCATAGTGAGCCGAAAAGAAAGCAGGTGTGGCCCGCTGCGGCGGTGCACTTCTAGTCCTAGAAAACGGGCGCGACCGGGCCTAGAGAAAGACCGCATAGAGAGCGTCGGCGCTGCTGCGCTCTCGGGGGGTTGGGAAACTAGTAGCTAGTCCCCGAAAGATAAAAGGGAGCAAAGAGGAGAGAAGGACTACTACTAGCCGCGACACGGGAGGAAGAACAAAAATCGATCGGCACTGTACGAGTGCATCCTGCGGAGAGAGACGCAGAGAGCTAGAAACGACGCGAGTGGTTGGGATTAGCGCCGAGGCCAATAACGCTTTTCACGAGAGCTCTTTAGCTTTGCTGTGTGCAGTAGAGGGGGAGGGGGGCAGGTCGTATACGCTGCGCTCCACGTGCAGGGGCTGTTTTCTACGAGAGAGAGAGAGAGAGAGAGCAGGCCATTATTCCCAGACGTCGAGTTTTGTAATAGCCGTACGTGCGCGCTTACGTGCAACAGAGCCCGCCTATATTCAGGCTCGCTCGCGCTCTCTTGCTGCTGACGTTTGCCCGTCGCCTATAGGGCGATCTATGAGAAAGTTTTAGCGAGCGAGCAAGTTTCCAGCGGATACGCGACGCCTCGTGTCTAGGCTGATCGCTATTGCGGCTTTTACTCGCTGGACGCGCACGTGTATATGTGTGAGTGCCTGGCTGCGCAGGTTCTGGGCATTCTATTGTTATTTTCCAAAGTGATTCGGGGGGGTTAAGATTATCGAGTGGCCTCCATGCGACTATTTTCTTGAACTTGGGATTAGTTCGGCATTGACTTCCTTTTTAAGGGAACGATTGAGAAAATAAATGCTACGGCTGCGATGAAAATTAATTTCCGTTTGAATCGCGCAAAATTTCGGATAAGCACACACACGATAGCGCATTTATCGCTCGTCATCGTGTCCCCCCCCTCGCAAATTAAGCCTTATTCAAAACCATGCAAAGTATCAAAGTTTACAGGGAGAGACGCAAACCAAAGCAGGTATACGCGCGCAGGAGAGCAAACAATTCATCGAGCTGTAATGTGTACATAAACGAGAATACAATCGCACCGATCGCAATCGTCATCGAAATATTATAATCAAATGCCGGCTGGAAAAGCCGCAAAAGCCAGCTGGCAATTTCGTGGAAAGCCGATTCTTCGAACATCCAGAGCCGAATTCATTTTCACCAAATAAACCCTCCCCCCCCCCCCCTCCTCGACTTTATACAAACGCGAACACGTGCCGCGAGAGAGGTCTCGAATTGTTCTTCGTTGCTGCACTCGCAACTCGAGCCCTCTATCTGTTTTCGGTGCGCTGAGAGAAGGGGGGGGGAGGGCTATATCGCAGCGATAAGGATGAAACGACGATGGCAGATCGACTTTGTGACTGCGAATTGTTTACCTTTCTCCTTTTGGCCCTGCACTCACGCGCGCGCGCGCTCTCTCCACTGCTCGCATTCCTATTGCCCCCTGGCAAAGATTCCCCCCCCCTCTCTCTCTGACGCTCTTTGATACGCTAACTTCTCCGATCTCTGTAACGGCGGCGAGAAAAAAAACGCGAGCTAGTCCTACTTATCCACCAAACGATGCAGTCGTAGTTTAAAAGTCAAGAAAAAGCAAATCAAGAGATCAAAATCTACAAGGACAACAGTTGGACGATTCAACAGACTGCAGACGCGCAATCGGTGCTCGTTTACAAACACACGCGGCTTCTCCTCGCTAAATCCTAATTACCCTATATAACCACAGAGACACATCCTCTGCGTCTCTCTTCCTCCCGATCCCCCCTTGTCAACAAATCTACTGTTCTCAGCTGGGCTCGCAAAATATCGCGAAAAAAAGGTCCGACGCGAAATTCGAGGTTAAAACAATCGCAGAAAACGCAACGACACTCACCTTCTACGAAGCCAGTCACTCTCCTTATGCGTCCGCTCAGCGTTAAACGATTCTTCGTTACGTATTATCCACTAATTAGGCCCAAAGCAGCAGTCTTTTCTGGTCGATCGTCCAGCGAGATATCCCAAGGAGAGGAGAAGAAGAAGAGCAGCCGGTGTCGTGCGCTGCAGCGGCGTGTAATACGGTTTATAGCGCTACAGTGTGCGCACTGGCCGGCGACGAAAACAAATCTGCCCTCTCTCTCTCTCTCTTTCTATTACCGCACGGCGCGCACGTGTGATGCTACGCGATATATATAAGGTTGCGCCCCGCACCGACTTGCGCGAAAGCTCGGCAGAGGACGGCGCTCGAAGAGAGAGTCCCCTGCACCACTATAGCCTCCTCCTTTCTCCCTTCTCTTTGCCCCCTCTCGGTCTTTCTAGCCTTTCTCTCGGTGCGAGCGCAGAACGACGCGCTTACGCGCTTTGCTTTTACCACTTCGGACCCCACTCCAATGCGAATTGTATATTGTGTACAGGTTATAGCGGCGCACGCGATCAAGTGCGTACGTACGACTGTGCCGAACGACTGCTCGGACTTTGTCTTTTCGTAGATGACGATTACTAGGGAGTATCGGGCTCGAGGGAATATTTGACTATTCACCGAGTTTTTCTACGTCTTAGAATTTTTTTTTCTTTTAACTGAGCGATTGACATTTTTTTTTAAACAATAAAATTAACATTGCAACAAGGAGGACAAAAATTATCGCAACAAAGAGTCTTTAAGACTAAAATTCGCGGCAATAAAAGTATTTTCATCGAGGGTACGAGCGTGTATATATACTTAAACACGTGAATATTAGACGATTGCGTATATGGCCGTAGCCGAAGGTGAACCCTGTTATTTTGATGCATTTCGTACGCCGAGGCCAGGAGCTTAGAAGCACAAAGACTTTCATAAATCATGCATTGTTTTTTCTTCCTACCCCCGCGCGGGGTGAGGGGGGGGCGGCCCTCCAACGCTTTTATTAATTTTACGAAACTCCCGGCCTGCAGACGAAATAATGAACGATAATTACACGCTGCTCGATTGACAAACTTTCCTTCGGCTCGGACTGCTCCGGTGCATTTATTGAAATTTAATGCGTTCATTGCTCCTCGTCACGAAATAAATTTCTCCTCCTCGTTCCAAAAAAAAAACAAAAACAGATACTTACAGCTTTAATTTTTATCTACGATCCCTCAATTATTAATCCTCTTTGAAAAACGTTTATCTAGACAGAAGGTATACCGCTCATTTTCCCGAGTCTTCGAATGAATCATGAAAATTCCAAAAATCGCCCGTGCCGACTAAACGCCAACGTTCAAAAACCTCGGCAATTCCCAGGGTCCTACAATCACGTCGTATCTTCGCAGCTGCTGCCGCATCGGATCTTCCCGTAATTAGCTTTATTAATGAATGAAAGCCGCCGTGAAACCGCGAGCGCTCTACCCGGGCTTGGTAAATTCGTTAATCGCTCCCCCGTAGCCGGATCCCTTCGATAATTTAATGTAGCGAGAGCAAGGCCCCTAATTTGGCAGAAGAAAACTGTAATATCGTCCGACTTGTCAAGCTTGTCCGTTTCCGAGCGAAAATAAAAGGAGTGGGGGATAAGATCGAGAAGGAGGGATAAATAAGGAAGTTGCGGTTGAGAAATACAGTCGTCGATGTAATCGAACCGGAGCTTATAAAAACGGCCCGTAACGCAATCGCCTATGTATATCCACTGTTGAAACTATACCATTATCGATCTGGCGTTTAATTAAACTCTCCTACCGGAGATCCCAAGATCGCGCTCGTCCAAGGGCAACTTACGGCATACTAAAGCTGCATTGAGAATCTAGCGTCCGTTCGAAAAACTTGGAACTTATAAAAAAGAAAAAAAAGGTTAAAGCCCAAAAAAAGAGATACAAGAACGGAGAGAGCAATGTTCTAATGCGCGGCATAATTCCGAGTGTTATTAAAGCCTCTACTCTGGAAAATTAGTGCGGCGTTACGTCCGGAGAGGAAAAACTCGCGGCTGCGTGAAAATTACGGACGCCTTTTTTTTCCCGGGGACGCTGCCAAGGCTTCCTATACGCGCTGTACGCGTACTGCTTTCGGCGTACGAGTGTGGGTGGGCTCGTTTTGCAATTAGCATCAAGTCCGTGAGTACACCCGGGTATGGGAGGAGAAAAATTACGCTGCGAGATTGACGTTGATGCAGTGTCGGTGCTCTCTCTCTCTCTCTCTCTCTCTCTCTCTCTGCTTTTGAATATCCTTCAGTTTTTACTACTATCGAGGTAATTGCCTGGGATAAAAGTTGTGGCAAAACAAAATCGCTCCTCGAACGTTTGACTGAATAATTTTCACTTACACCGTGTACCTGTACGTTAACCATTATTTCACGAATAAATTGGGTAAACGTAAACACTAGTCAACTCATTCACCTGATTAGATTAATAAATAGTAAAATCTTAAACCAGACGATTATTCGAATAAAGTCATTATTTGCAATAAGAAAAGTCGCACTTCCCTACGATTTTCCTATGATTCCCCCATACCTTGACCTTCAATGCTTGGCGAACGCCATCTTAAAAACGTCACCTTGAAACCGCGCGCGCGCCGACAGAGGCGCTTCTCTATGACATCCACCTCGATCTAAACACGCGCATATTCTGCACTTGTCTCCACTGCTCAACAAATCAACCCCGTCGTAGCCTTCTCCATGAAACATTCCACCGTAAATAAAACGAAACGAAATGAAACAAACCGAAAACTCTGCCCTGTCATTACCGGCGCCAGTATCGATTTTAAACAGGCACCCTCCCCCTCCATTTAAAAATCAAAACATACACGTACTCGCGCAACAAGGTTCGTCATTCCTGCCTAATCACACTCGCTTGTCATCACTATTCACCTCGTTCGTTTAAACGGTCACGTATATTCACGAAAAATCCAACTATTTTCGCCAAAAAAAAGCTCGAATAATGAAAAAGAAAAATTCTTCATGACAAATCGTAGCAAGGACGGAAGAAAAAAAAGAGAAGGGACATACCTGGAGGATGTAGCCACCATGAATTGAGCAGTGAGGCGTGATGGTGAGGAAGATGATGATGGTGGTGATGACTGCTGCGGCCGCTGCCGACCGGGGCGTACATCCTCCTCGGACTACGTCACGCCCGTCACTGCCCCCCGTGTATGCGTCGCGAGAGCGTTCGGCCGCTCGCGCGCCAACTATAATATCTCCCTCTCTCTCTCTCCGGCTGGCGAAGGGATGAAGAAGCGCCGAGAGAGAGAGCGGCGGCGGCGGGAGCACACACAGCCCCGGCAGTCGTGGCGTGCTGCAAGCTCTCTCTCGCTTCTACCGCCAGCGCCTCTTCTACCACCCCCTCTCGTCTCCTCCTCCTCCTTCTCCTCTTGGCATAGCCACCCCCTCGCTAGCGGGCGCCGCATGCACGCAAAGCGAGCGCGCATGAGCCCTGTGCGCCAAAGCAAGCCAACCCCCGGGATATCGTGCGTTCTCTCTCTCTCTACTCCGGACGTTCTCTCTCCGTCTCTCTCTCTCTTTCTGCCGTGGCCGCGCGCTTGCTCCCTCGGCAGTCATTTCCCCTTCCTCTTGGCGGGGCCTCGCGGAGGGGTGGCTGCAAGGTTACACGGCTGGCTCGACGCCTCCTCCGCCGCCGCCGCCACAGTTTCTCTCTCTCTCTCTTTCTCTCTCTCCTGCCCCTCTCTAGAGCGGAGCGCTGAGGTCGAGGGAGAGAGTAAGGGAGAGACATCGCCCCTGCGTCGAGCCAGCCAGCCACGAGGGCGCAACCCCAGGCCGCTGCCACCGCCGCCGCGCTCCACCGTCACTTTCGCTAAAAAGTACTTTCTCTTTCTCCGGAGGCTTTACCGCCCCGTCTACGCCAACCTTCCCTTCCTCCTCCCTCGTCCCTTCTCTCTCTCTCCCTACTTTGCCAAGAGAGACAGATAGAGAGAAAGAGAGAGAGAGCTTCATAAGGCTGCCAGGGCCGAGAGCTTTTTTTTCGGGTACCCCAGGGCGCCACGTGCGGTTATCGTCTAGGTCTTCCTTTGCTCGGCGGTTTTATCTTCAGAGAAAACGAAGGGAGGAGAGAGTTGCTAAAAGAGGCGCGCCGAGGAAAAGAGAGCAGGAGGAGGAAAGAGGCTGCGTGTACGCGCGACTTGTGCAGTCGGGGAAGAAAATTAAGTGGGCCCCAATTGTGCGCGAGTAGGGGCCTGATCGAATTACGCCTATAACCAGACACTTAGAGCTTGGGATTTTCTTAGTAGTGGCTTGAGAGGGAGAGAGAGAGAGAGAGTGTGAGCCAGAGGTATAGAGAGAGGGACTAGAAGGGGTTATCGAGGGGGTAGGGGGGGAGTTTAATCGAATCATTGCATTAGACTTTGCAGAAGAGGAGCGCGCTGATTGCAGGAGATTGAAAGTCGATTTAACGCGGAAGGGGATCGCCCGATGAGAGTGAGACGGAGAGAACGAGAGGGCCGAGACGCATTTTACCCGCGAATCACAAAGAGATATGGTCGGCTTTTTCTTTTTTTTTTTATGTGTGTGTGTGTGTGTGCCTCCTCTCTCTCTTTTTTCATCCGTCCGACGTTTTTTGTCTAGTTGGGAGAGTAACGAGAGAAAGGATGGCTGGAGAGAGCTCGCGCGGACCGTGAAGAGAGAGAGAGAGAGAGAGAGAGAGAGAGAGAGAGAGAAAGAGGGGGTAGCGGAAGAGGTTAAATAATGAATATGCGAAAGACAGAGACTAAAAATACGAAAGAGAAAGAGAGAGAGAGAGAGAGAGAGAGACAGAGAGTGGGAGAGAAGAGCATTGTAAAAGCTCGAGTTCCGGGCGCACCGATGAATGCGGATATGGAGAAGGGCTGGATAAGGGTGGAAAGCGGGGGTGGATGAGACGGTGTACAGATATATAAAAGTGCACGAGCGCTTCGAATGCATTTGTTCGAGTGGCTTATTATTCTCTCTACGCTGAGGGCTTAAAATTTTTCCTGAAATTTCGCATGGATAAATGGCTCTCTTCTGGCCCTCTACCGTAAGCGCGGAAGCCTGTAGTAGAGGGAGGAACGGGGGGGGGAAGAGAGGGTGGGGAGAAAGAGCGTACCAGGAGGTTTAATATTTTTGCGACTTCCAAAGCTGCAAGTGACTTTATTCTGTTACTCCGAGCGCGCGGACGACGCGGGGTATAAAATAGTGCCCGGGAGCTTTTTGGCCTCTCTCTCTCTCTCTCTCTCTCTCTCTCTCTCTCCGAGAGAGCTCTCTGTGTGTATGTTATTTTATTTACGCGACTTTCGTCGTATATAGCTTGTAGCTTAGAAAATTGAATAAATCATGCTGATGCTTTGAACGAAATTTGGTTTCTCGCTGTTTCTCTTTGGTCTTTTTTTTTTAATCTCGAGAATTTTTTAGTAACTTTTTTGCAAAATTGAAATTTTTTGCTAACGTTGAGTTAACGCGTGTTGTTGCCGGATAGGATACGGTATTAATCTACTTGATGGAGAGTCAAATGAATATTGTTAAATAAATAAAACTTTTACGGTGTTTTATAATCTTCCTGTCGCGGCGAGTAAACGCACAGCGTATTAAAGCTCAGCCGTATGAAATATTTTTCAATCTCTCTTATCCCGAAAGCGAGTCCCATTTTCAAAAAGAGAATTAAAAAAAAAAAGAAAAAACCTCGAAATAATCATCAAAAACACTGGGAATAAACAAAAGCGGAGCCGAAAGGACGTAAAAGAGGAGCGAGATGACAGCGTAACGACACGTCAAGCCAGGCCTTTCGGAATTTATGCAAAGCCACACACGGGCCCGTACGCAGCGTATATACGACGCGTCGTCCTCTATACCGCATTGCGCCCGGATGATATTTCACGCGGCCGCGTACACGTCGGCGCTAAACACAAAACAATGCAGCCCGATAAATCAAGGAGAGAGAGAGAGGCGTACGCGTTGTTCTGCATAGCCGCGCGAAGCCCCTCTCGCTATTTTCGAGGCAAAAAAGCGCTACACCACTGGCCCCCGGGCCGCCGAGGGAGGGAGAGGTTGCACCCCTAAGGCTCGAGTTCGCGTGGGACGCGGGGGTGGCGGCCTCTCTCTCTCTCCCGGCAGCCCCGAAATTTTCGGAGGTCGCGCCGAACGAGAGAGAAAGTTCGCCGGGAGGGCGGCCGGCGCCGAGGCCTGCTTGCCGGCACGACAGAGAGAGAGAGAGAGAGAGAGAGAGAGAGAGAGAGAGAGAGAGCTTTCGGAGTGGGAGGGTGCGTGTTCGTATATACGAGGGGGAGGGCCTGCAGGAGGGAAAATCGACGCAACCCCGGTACGCACGAGGAAGACAGAGAGAGCGAGGAGGGCTTGCCGAAGGACTGGTGGAAAAAATAGGGTGGGGGGGGAGGAGGGAAACCTGCACCCGGCAACAGCCCTCTGCGAAGCTCGGAAGGGCCGATCATTAACCTCCTTCCACGCACGCAATAGGCCCTCTCTCCCTCTCACATACAACCAAATCGCGAGAGGTTCGTGGAGCAGGAAGCGAGGCTCTCTCACCTGCGGGCCTCCCACCCTCTCGAGCCTACAACCTCCTCCTCCTCGCTTGTTCGGAGATAATGGATAGCTCTCGCTACCTGCGTTTCCGATATGCCTTATCTCTCCGAACAACCAAAGCGTCTCTCTCTCTCTCTCTCCCTTTTTTTTCGTTCTCTCCTTCATCCTTTCCGCGGGCGCTTTCCTTCTTCCGTCTCTTGGGCCGGGCCGTGCGCGAAACGAACGGCCCTCGTGCTGAGGGCAGCCTACCCTCTCGACACCCGCCGCCTCCCCTTCCATCCACCCCCCCTCTCGTGGCTCCTCTGCCGGCGTATAGCCCTGGCTCTTACTACTGCGAGCGTTTCGGCCTTGCGACGTCCTTTCCGCGTTTGCCCTTTTGACCTCGAAAGGTCGACCGGCTCGTTGCATTCTCCCGTCTCTCGAAGCTCTCCTTACTCTCTCTTTTATTTCGCGACGTTTTGCAGACGGCCCTTTAAGAATAACGCCAGATACAGAACTGGACAGGTACACTTTTGTTTTTTTAGATTTTATTCGACTTGGGAATTGCGTTTGGGATAATGTTTTCGCAGCGTTTTTTTATTTTGGCTTATTTTGTTTTTTTTTCGAAAAAACTAAGGGAAAATCTTAATATTGCAGGTTGTTTTTGTTCTAAATGACATCTTCAATTTTTTTTATTTGGACTACGAAAGAAATTATTCAACGAGTACTTGAGAATTCTTTTTTTCCGCGTATTTTTAAAGCGTAATTTTTCGGTTTCACGTAATTTTTATAGCTCGTATTCTGTTAATGCAGTGTCGCCAATCATAATTATGGTAATAATCCAATGTTTATACAAGAACTTCTTAGCTACCCAAAATTATGGTAATTTTGGCAAACAAAAGATAAAGAACTTCATATTTCAAATTTTTTTTTTATTATGAATATCTCCGTAAACTTCATTTTTACCAAAATGAGTCTCATTTAATTTGAAAAATTTCAATGAAAAATTCTACCGTTCTGTAATCAACCCTTTTAAATATTGACAAAATATTAACAAACCAACAGGTAATCTCTTCTTAAAAATCTCTAAACTATCGTTGATCATCAAAGTCATCCAAAAAAACCCATGAAATCCCTTAATCAAGAAACTCCCTAACATCTCCAAACCTTCCCCTTACCCCCCACATCATTTCAACCACCTCAACAAACTAATCCAGCCATCACGCTCCACCATCCACAAGTAGAATAAGGCCCTAGCGTGCCAATATACAATTAAGCTCGCAAAACACACAATCCCCCCTCCCACCCCCCCTAGAGCGATTCACGCTTAGCGCGAGTCATGCAAATTTTTTTATGCCACACCAGCAGCGTGGCCAACCTGATTTCCCCGTTCTCCTTTTCTCGACCCGCATAAATTGGCATAGAGCAGCGCAGCGCACACGCAGAGAGCCTTATACAGCCGCGACTTTCCGTAAAAAAGCCCCAAAAATCCGTGGAGCCACAACCACGTATATGTACATAGAGGCGCTCAGAAATCCAAGCCGGCCGGCGTGAAAACAATGGGGCGGCGTCGCTGCGGGTTCGCCCGAGAGAGAGAGAGAGAGAAAAAAACACGAAGGCCAAGAGCAAGGGGGAGGAAAGAGAGAGAGAGAGAGAGAGAGACGCACAGAGGAGGAAACTCGCAACGTCTCTCCTCGCATAGGCCTGCGTAATAGAGAATCGATTTTTCGTCGGGAGCGAGTATTAGAACGAGGGCTGAAGGAGAGAGAGCCGCGAGGAGAGAAGCCCCCGACAAAGTGCGCACGCGGACGAGATTCGCAAGTGCACTCGGCCGAGCCGCGCGGGGGGGAGGGGCGGGTATAGAGGAGGGCGTGCGGCGCTATACGGCAGAGGGTGAAAGAGGGGAGCGACGAAAATTTTGGGAGCGCGATAGCGGCGTACTGCTATGCTGCTGGTGATGGTGGTGGTGGCCTTGAGGGTTGCCAGTGCTCCGAGAAAGAGAGACGGGACGATAAGCTTCGGGGCGCAGCGGCGCAAGATGTGCAACGCGCATCTATTGATTCCCCGAGCGCTCGTTGCCAAGGGGCCGCCGCCGTCGTCGTCGTCTCTCTCTCTCTTCATTGCCGGCGGCGCGTTCGGCTTTCGAAAGCGCACGCACGACGCAGCCAAGGGGAATATCACAGAGAGAGAGAGAGAGTCCCGTGGCGCGAGAGTGTAAAGCTAGGGCAACGAGCCGGCTCTATGGGAAGGCCAAAGGAAAAACTGGATTCTCCTATACCACCCCTAACACTATATGTGTGCGTGTGGAAGTACACGAGCGCTCGGCTGCATCTCTCTTTCTCGCGCGCGCGCGAGTCCGGTGTATATAATACACGCACACGCGCAGGGCTAAAAGGCCTTTTAACTCGGCAGGCCAGCGCGCGTTTTTGCGACGCGGATACCTTTTTACGCGACTAATATTCGCCCGGCTCTGATGGGGAATTTACTTTGACCCGGGGCTTTTTAAGGGCCGTCTCTCTATATGCACGTACGTCTCGAGAGTACATTTTTTTTCCTCTCTTCTTACTCTGCTTTTGGCTCGGCAGTTTATTAACTTTCGATGATTATTTCATAAACGACGTCGATAAATTTAGATTGACGTTTGCATCGGGCTGTAAATTCTTTTTGTTTTTTTTTTAATTTATACGCGATATTTTTGGGATGTTTTAATTTGTAGAGTGGGCTCGGGTTGATTGATAAGGTGTTTGGTATGATGAATTTTGTAGCGAGAGGGTAGTAGTTATAGAAGGCAGATAAATCAAATTGATTATTAAGAGTATTTTTAAAACAATGACGAACTTTTTTAATAACGAGTAATTAATACCGCGAACGTTTCTTGCGCCAGCAAAGCTCCTGCCCGACCTTTATGATTGCGTAAATCGACCGAGCTTTGGGTATCGATACATACGCAGATCGTGTAATCGAAAATCTGAAGTCTGTAGGTTAAGGTTGTTTAGGGAGAAAATATGACGAGATTTACGCGATGAGGCATCAAACGAAATAAAATTAATTTATTTAAATAAAATTTTTCTTAACGTTAAGCTAACCTTTAATACGCTGTATTATCAACAACGTTGATATCTAACCTAAATCAAGTGGAACAATAACCAACGTTATTATTCGTATCCAGAGAAAAAAATGCTGAATTCGCGTTAATAACAGCCAAATGCACCGTGCACGTGGAGTTTTGTCGAAGAGACATCGAGTTCCCGGTATACAGACAAAAACGAACAACTGCCTACCGGCAGGCACTGCCGGCGTCAAAGTGCATATAAACCGGCGCACAATAGCGCCACGGCAATACGAAATAATATAACACGTTAAAAAGAAAAATAAAGAAACAACGAACACTCACCTTCTTCGCGTGTCTGCAATTCCAGGATGCTCCTCGAGTTGATGCAAATCATAACAAAGCCAGAGAGAGAGAGAGAGAGATATTTCCAAGATCGGCTCTGCTTTTCCTCTCTCGTCTTTGAGGCAACAAAACGAAGGAGGCGCGTGCTGGCGGCGGCTGCTGCTGATTAGAAGCCGGCGGAGTGGTGGACGACGACGACGACGCGAAGACGCGAGTGCTGAGCGCTAAAGGCCGAAAGCTGCGGTTTTCTTTTTTCTTTCCAAATCCAAAACGAGACGTGGCCACGCAGACGGACCCGCGCGCGGGGGCCTTTTGTTTTACACACAGAGGCAGGCCCCCCCTTTTTTTTTCCCGAAGAAAATTCGTGAGAGTCAAAGGGGATGATATGAATTTTGATGCGCACCCGCGTCTTCGCTGCAGCGCCGCCGGCCAGCAGCGCGAGGGGCGAGTAGACCGACGACTGCGCCGAGCGCGCGCGCGAATGAGCCGGGCTCGTTCTCTCTATGCGAGCGAGCTGCAACTCTCCTTGCCTCCCTCTCCCCCTCTTGCCACCTCCTTCTGTACCCTTTTCAACGGGGAGCCCATGTGCCGGGGATGCCGGCCGGCGGCTACATCGCCAACTGCGCCCGATGCAAGCGCCGCCATGCGACCCCCTCCCTCTCCCCCGTGCGCCCTTCCTGCAACCCCCCTCCCCCTCGCTGGATATACATGAAATTGCTTCTAGATGCGCGCACGTGTGGATGTGTGTGTGTGTGTATAAATGTATGTCTAAGGAATTGCAATGTGAGACATTTACCTGTAACAAAGCACATAGGGGGTTGCTTGTGGATGATTGGTAAACTGTGGATTATTTTTCGATACGTTTATTTCATGGTTGCATTGCTTGGGTTTATTTCATAGGCGATCTTCTGGAGGCTCGGTACTTCATGAAAATTGGCAGCGGCATCAGCAGCATCATGTACTTGAAGGACGAGTACTTGCTTGTCGACTGGTCGGATGTTCGTTTGGTCGACGCGTCTTCTTTTAGCACATCGGTCAGCCTGCCGTGCATATCTGTCATGAGATAGTCATCTAAGTTGGCCTCCTTATTTTTTCGTTCGTTTCGTCTTTTGCGATTTTTATGGAAATCTTCGTACATCTGCTGCAGGCGGTCAAGTGAAACCATATTTTAGAAAGGTCACATTACCTGGACGATAAACGAGTATGCGTGTGATTATTTGATTTTTGAAAATAGCGCGATGATAGATTACCTTGCTTAATTGAACTTATCTTACACTTGCAAATTTCGCTCGTTGCGGAAGTAAATAAAAATGAGAATATGATGAGTTGCTTTTTTTTATTAATGTTGTTTATTGAATTTGCGATTTCCAACCTTTCATGTTTCAGAAGTGACAGCGGATAAAACAAAAGAACAGTTTTTATGCGATCGGACCGTGATAAACGTAAAAAGTTAGTATGATTGTTGCCTATTTATGATTAATAAAGCAAGAGAATAATTTGAAAATTAATTAACATTTATTCTAGACTGTACAACTTTATTTTAATTTGAAAAAAGATGACAGTCGTCGGAATCGTTTGCGACCGACGATAGAACAATGATTTACAAGTTTGCTCATCTAGCTTTGAAATTTCATAATAAATATTTCCAAATAAAAACTTTTCTCACAGAGACGTTTTCTTTTTTTTTGCATAGACAATGCCAATTGGAAATTATCTAGATTCATACGAGCGTTTAACCGACTACGAGAAGGGAATCTTGGAATTCATGTGGAGGAACCTCGAGATTGAGGGGAGCTGGTCCTTTCCTAATCCTTCCACTTGCGTCGTAATGCGATCCGTGGCATGGACAGTAGTAGCCACCAAAGTCACCAGCGTTCGCGATTGGTACGCAACCTAAATGTGTGCAAATACCAAGGACAACCAACCATTCGGGTCTCTGTACTCTGTCGACATCCGACTGTGGGTCTCGAAGAGATGCAATGTCAACTGACCTTTCCCGCTCAACTTCGCTGCTAGATCTGTAAATTTTAAATTTATATGATTAAAAAAAATATTTATTAATCTACCATATGATTTAAAAGCATTGTTAGAATCACTTTATAGGTTTTTAGTGTACAGAATAAAACTTTACCTGTGTCGAACAAACAGTGGCTTTCCACGCCATTTGAAGACCACACTCTTGCCTTCTGGGATAGTATCTAAATTGATTTCAATCTTTGCCAAAGCAAGAACATCAGCGGATGCTGACATAGTACTCACAAGATCGTATACAAAGGTCTTTGCCGTGTAAGCACCAGTAATTCCGACACCTAAGAAAATGAATACATAAATTTTCTATATTTCAATCTATGATAAGCTTTCCAGGCTCTTGTTATAAAAATTAAAAATTTACCTGTAGCAACAAGGTATGAGACATTAGCACGTCCAGCTTTGGTTTCCTTGTTTTTTGAAGTTGGATCATTTGAAACATCTTGGCGATAAGCAGAAAAGTCCGGTATTCTTATGTCGGTATGAGCTAATCTCTTTTGCGTTACTTGGGAGCTCACTGGAAAAGAAAAAGATATAGTTTTATTAACAACGAACACTCAAGGTTGTACCAACTTAAAATAATTCAGAATCTCATGAACAACTCTTTAATAACAACTATTTAAATATAAAAAAATATTGAGAAACAGTTAACAACGCTCATAAATACAAAAATTTCCCTATACTTTGATTTCATAATCAAAATGTCACTTCCAAAAAACGAAGCACTTTGGCGAAATATCAAAACATCGCGCTTGCAAAGTCAAAGAGAACGAAAAACTAGAAAATCAACAAAACAATTGCCCTGCAAACTGTTCGATCCGCAAAAGTCAACAAACGGCAAGTGAATCGAACGTTCGTAGCAGATGACAGTCAACGAGAATATAACCTCTCCCGAGTGCTATCCTCGGCGCAACAAAACGCAACATTGTCGCTCTCCTCCGCAGGCCAGCTTCCTCAAACTACAAGTCTCCTCGTTATCCGTGCAACAAACAGTGGTCAGCCAAACAGTTCTAAATAACAATCTCACAATAAAACGAGAGAGAGCCTCTTCAGAGCAGCAGCTTGTTATTGCGCCATATTACCTCGGCCGGCAAAGCAGAACACCTTTAGCTTACATAAGCAGAGGGTGTTCGATCGAATGCACATGACACGCCATGTATAATCGTCGTCATCGCTAATCTCAACAAAGCAATGCTTACCAGCGATTCCCGAGCTCACGGATATCGGTCCCTGGAAGAGATCCTGGGCGAGTCCAGCCGCGGTCTTGCGGATCACCGGAGTCTCGAGGCTGATCTTCTTGCGCGTCAGCTTGGACGTCGAGGCGACTGGCTTGACACCAACGGAGATCACGCTGACCGAGGCTGCCCGGGCCAGGTGGGCCGTCGAGTTGGCGATCACGTTCATGGCTGCGAAACTACTGCGTCCGTCTACTCCTGCTGACGATCGAGCTGAGGAGCCCCGGAGCCCCGCTCTCTTGGCTAGGACGTAACCAGACGACGCAGCGCTCCTCTCCCGGGAGAGGACGAAGAGAGCAGTGTTTTGGAGGCGCAGGCGCGAGGTGCGGAGAGATGGCAGGCCTTCTTCGATACGAATGAGACTCGGTCACGTGCCTTACGAAGCGCGATCGTTTGAAACGTGAAAATTAGCAGGTGGGAATGATAAGGGGAGAGTTTGAGAATCGATTTTTCTTTTTTTTTTTTTATTAAAAACAACAAATTTGGCATTTTATGGTATACTGGGTATACGTTATATAAAAATATATATATTTTTGTTTGATTAGTTGTTTTCACAAACTTTCTATGATATCTAATTTAAATAAAAACAGCCGTATAATTATCTAAACAATCAACAAACACATAATAACAATGTAAAATCTTTGCAGGACATGCATTTCCAATGCATCATAAATAAGAAGAATAACAATTTGATCATTTAGCAACAGAAACAACATATTATCTACTAATCTCTGTGGCTGATACATCACTTACACTGTCACAACAGCATGTAGAAGCAACATGAAGAGAGATCATCCTCAACATTGCATTATCAAAATGATTTTTCTAAAGTATCGACTGAACAAACAATCATAAGCCTTACTGACACAAACCAAGCGTCAGTGTAGTCACACATCCAATAGTGATGAGCAGGCAAAGATATCTACCGGTTATGGGAACTCGATAGAGCCTCGCGCACATTTTCAAAGACGAGGTGTACAGGAGCAAAGTGTCCAAATCCTCGCCTGGTGTGCTTTGGTAAACGAACGGCCTCACGCGGACCTCGTGTCCTATGCTCTGGATCATTGAACAGGTAGTCGTCAGTCTAGCTGCCTGAAGCACATAAAAACGTTGATGATTAATCAAATTTTGTTTATAACAGGCTGACTAAGCAACAAAGAGACGCAAATGTACTTGAATAAACGGCGCGATTGATATCCAAATCCAGAGGAAGACGTTAGCGATGCTGACGTAGGTCATCGGCTCCAGACTCGCGTTTTCATTGCTCAGCCTCACCATCCACACTATTCCCGACAAAGCCCAGGATATGTTGACGATCGTGTAGATGCAAACGGCTGGAGCGTACTGGTCGTTAAAGTACTTCAGCAGCTTTCGAAACTCGCTGATCTCCTGCGAAGAAGTGAGTCTCACTTCAGAAACGTTCAGTCTCATATTTTCCACGTTTACAAACCTTCATCCATTCCAGTCCGGACATGGAGTGCTGCAGCAGCTTGATCTTCAAGAAGTTCAAGTGTGATATAAGGAGCTGAGCCTGAAGGCAGTAGCTCGTTATGATTGTGCTCTGGACCATATCGTGCCAAAGGGTGCAGACTACCAGGAGGACCTTGAGCGCCGTCACGAGATGAGGAAACCTAAAGAAGCAAACGTTAATTTCTATCAATCGTTTTCCTAAGTTTAAATACTCAGGCTTCATCACCTTTGTCCAAGCCATCGAAACGTGAGCGGCTGGCTGAGGGTCATGATGCCGACGGCACTGAGGGCCAAGATCATCCAAACGACCCCAAGCCCAATGAAAAGCCAGAGGATCCTGACAAGTCGCTTCTGGCCACCTCGATTGGCCGGATTGAAAGAGAGCAAGAACGCCCGCTCCATGAGGTTCTGCAGCTGCTCGTTCTCGCGCACGCGGAACAGATAGACCGTGTAGAGGTAGGCGACCAGATGCAGCAGACTCGGCACGAGGTAGGCCGAAGCCGGATTGCCAAGGCAGATCTTGTCGTCCTTGACTCTGCTGGGCTCGAACCACTTGTCCTCGAAGCGAGCCTCCATCTTACCCGGAGCGTAGCAGAAACCCCGGTCTCGTCTGTGACGAAAGCTCGTTTATAAATGGGAAGAGCTAGGGAGACTGTAGATATTAAAGTACCTGTAGCAAGCGAGATACTGCAACACGTAGCCGAGGCACATGAACACTATGACCTGGAACGTGTGGTAATTGGCCAGCCAGTAGCTGCAGGACACTCGCTCGCACTCCTCGGTGGTCGGGCGCAGACCCATGACCCCTAGGAGTCCGAGGTACGGCTTGAGGATCTTGTGCTTGCAGTAGTGCAGTACCGCCGAGGTGCAGAGGTTCTCGTAGTCCGGCATCTCCGTTATTTCGCCGATCTGATACACAAACGTATGGTTTTACACGAGGGTGCTTTCAAATGCTTTTCAATGCTCACCTCGTTGCTGTGCAGGTCCGATAGCAGGGACGGACTCGACGATGGTCCATGCTCGTCGTTTGTCTGCTGCGACGAGGGAGACTCTACGGCTCTCTGACTTTCATTCTGACTAGGATTTGCCTGGAACAGGGCAGTTTTTAAAATTCGATTGGCTTGTACCGTCGCAGCTTTGTTTGGGGTGAGCTTTGCTCCGGAGTTCGATGACATTTCGCAATAGCCACCACACTCGCGTGATAGGAGCGATTTTAAAAACAATAATACAAAAGAACCGTCGTGTAAAACACTGCCGAGCGTTGCGGCCTAGAAGTTTTCCGTAAATTAAACCGAGCTAGGTAAACAATCGAGATAGTAGCGCTGTGCTCGTAAACATCGGGGGACTTACCTTCATTCTAGGCTTTATTATCAATGGATTTCGCAACGATCAAAGACTCGTTTCGATATATGTAAAAAGAAACGGAAAGCGTGCGAAATAAAATAAAAATCTGTTAATCGAGTAATGAAACGATTTTGATAAAATTAAAAAAAAAATTAAAGAATCAAACGAGAAGAAACAATTTTGAAATTAGACGAAGCAGCGGGTACGATGGTAATAGCAACGATACTTACTGAAGGCATTCTCCCGAAAGTCAAGCCATGATTGCCGACTCCCAAGAGCGTGCAAACTCGCGCAACGTAGACGTATCGTCTGACCGACAAGACAGTGCAAGCTGCATATCAATGACATTTCACCTTTGCCGCGATATCGCGCCAAGATTTTAAATACGTTGTATTTTCAGCACATAAACGAGAGTATAGCACACCCGCGGGGTCATTGGAAAAATGAATTTCGAGCCGAGCTTTGGTTTAAATGTGTCGTAGAAACGAAGTTTTATTTACAATTGTACAAATGCTTGCTGTGGCTTAAACTAACGATACGAGCGTCGAATATCCCTGCCTAATGCCTTGGTTTTTTGCCACGGCCCATTTTCGTGGCTGGTCGCAGTAGGTGCTTTATGCTCTGCCGGCTCGTTTTGTTATCGTCCCTTCTTTTGAATCCCTTCTGCGAATAAAAGAAAATTTTACGTGTACACTTGTGTGTTTCAAGACGCTTTATTTGTTTAAATAATTTTAATCGATTGTTTAAAATACCTGATGCACTTTGAACGTCATTTCCTTGTTGCCTCGCGATCCTGTTACATTAACCCTTTGTGATTCTTCTTTCTGCAATCTCTCACCGAGACTGGCCCTGGAAATTGAAGTAATTAAATATAAATTCCGTATCTTAACAATTGACGTTAAAACAATTAAAAGTTATCGCTCGCTAATTATTAATTGTCTCTGAGAATTGACTTACTTGGCTTGCCTCCTCATAAATCTAGAGCCGTTGTTATTGAAACCGTCTTTCAATTCGTAGAATTTCGGTTGTCTTTTTTCAACATTTCCATTAACCCCTTCCTCCTTCTCCTCCTCCGCCTCTTTTTGCCTTCTTTCTTCCAGTTCTGCTTGCTTCTCATTATACTTTACTAGTTTGTATTTCTTTCTCACTTCCTTTACCCATGGCTTTTCATCGTCAGATTCAGAATCTTCAAACAGCTCCTCATCATTGGATTCAACGTTTTCTGCAATATCAAATTCGAATAAATAACGAAATAAGATTTATACATTTTCACTACAGTGAAAATCACGTTTTCAATCTAGTCTTACCGTCGTCGTCGTTTTGATCATTGTTTGCAGCCATTTCTTCCACTTCTTGTACCCTTCGTTTCCGTGACTTTTCCATGTGTGAAATAACAGGATGAATGAGGGCATATTGTTCGGAATTAGTGTCAACTTGGAAATCGGGATTCTCAAACAGAGCTTTGAAACGATCGTCTTTCAATAAGCTTGGTGTAGCTTTCTTCTTTTTCTTGGGATCCGTTATTGTTTCGTTTTCTATGCATTTCAGAGCTAATTCTTTATTAATAGCTGGTAATTTTGCCACCTGTGATAACACAACATATATTTTTAGTCATGAAATTAAATTTTTACAACTTTAAACTGTAAGTGAATTGCTAAAAAAATATTTACCTGTACTCTCTTAGGACGTTCTTCTTGTATTCTTTCTTGAATCTTTTTCTTTTTGTATTCTTCAAACTCAAATGGTTTAGTGATGTCTCTGGCCTTTTTGTACAATCTCACGTCCATGAAATAACCGTGCATATACGCTCTCAACAAATTCGTGCCTTTCAAGTGAGCCAAGCCCAATTCATCCAATTCTTTTTCAGTAATAAATTTGTAATCATCGTAAATAGTTTCATAGTCTTGTTCTTCAAGCTCTTCAGTCATATTGTCAAGGAAACCACACCACTTTGGTGCTGGTCCAAGACTTGGAACAAAGTAAGTTTGCATTTTTGTGTCTTCATTTGCCATAAACATTAAGCCAGTATTTGGTACAATGCACAAATCGTTAAAGTCGGACTGTGCTTCAATAGACGTGTAAATTTTACCCTAAAATTTTGAATATAAATAATTTACTAATGTAAATCAATCAAATAGATTTCTAATTAATTTAGCTTACAGTTTCTTTTTCCCATATCTTGACAATGGAACTGTCCATTGAATAAACTAGATCCATATTCTTATGGAAATCAATACAACGAATTGGTAAGCCATACATATGATCTTTTATTATCAAAGGACTGCTTGATCTAATATCGTACAGAAGAACCTGGCCAGTAGCAGTTCCAACGCCTAGTGTTAAACCTCCTTGGCTTTTCAAAGCAGTAATTGATGGTACAGATTTCAAACTACAATGATAAAAGTTAGTATAATATTTTACAAACAATAAGTAATGTAGCATTTACACAAGGTTTTGTATTTACTTAGAATCATGTTTTATGCAATTAAATCCACAATCAAGAGTTGCAACTTTGTTTCTTACACGTGGGTCCCAAGCTTCCACTTTGCCCTCATCATTTCCTACTAATAATAAGTGATGAACAGGGTTTACAGTGCATTTGTTAATAGCTGAACTGTCTGAGATAAATGGTTGCAAAAACTGTCCTCTTTCCAAATTTAATCTATATATTTCATTACTGAAATTGTTAAAAAATTAGTAGTTGTTCAAATGGTACATAGTAATGTAAATATTCAAATTTTACAAAATTACCTTGCTCCTACAACAAATAAATCACAAGATGGATAATGATACTTCATATCTCTACCAAATCTTGGTATCCTCAACCTGAAGTATTTACCATGCGCTGCATGGAATTCAATATTTCTATCACAATGTAAAAATACAAGCTGCAAACAAAATTTAAATATTTTAGTATTGTTTCAAATAGCAATAAAAAAATTACATTGATAAATACCTTGCTATAATCGTCAGATAATACTTCAAAAGTAACAACTTCAGAATCAAAACATCTTTCAAATTTTAACGATAAATGATTAACATCAAAACATTTTACTCTGGGTTTATATATTCCAGTAGCAAAAACATATTGCCCATCTCTTGTGACTCTGATTGATGTGCTCACACCAGGCATATCAAAATCTTGGATGAGTCTAATAGCACTTCTGTAGTCTGCAATAACAAACATTGACATTAATACAAGAAAAACTTTTTTTAAACAAGCAAGAATAAATGTCTAACAAAACAATATCATTAGATCAGCTTACCATGATTCTTTTTTAATATGTTTCTTCTTTTTCTTTCTGACAGCCACTGCAAAAGACAGCAAATTATTGCAATAAACAATATTTTTAAACGGTAAACATAACCATTTGATTTTTATCAACACAATCACTTACCTCTGGAAGACTCTTTCCAGCGCTTAAATTGTATATTTTTACGTCGTTTGCGTTTGACACTTGCATTTTGACAAAATATTATAATTACAATGGAATTATGAAATTAACGTTAACATTGACATCTTAGGCTCAACACGTGAAACAAATTTGCAGGTTAAACGCTAAAAACAGCCAACCACGTGGACGCGTTTGTGTGCGTGGGTGTCGGTGTCGAATCGATTGATCGAATTCGTCACTTCTGGCGCCAAATTTGAAAAGAAGCAACTTTAATTTGTTAACAAACGAAACTTGTAAAACAGTATTACAAAGAATTTTTTTTATGAATGTTTAGTCACACATATACTGCAGAATAAATCTTTTATGGAAAAACTTCGAAATTCTGTTGCAGATAGGACAAGCAAATTCAAATAAACGCGCCACTCCGAGTTTCCGGATGATCGTCAAACATGTCGACGTCGGAGCAAGGCTGGGCCCCAAGCAACAGAGAAAGAAGGATAACGCACGACTGCAAGGTATAGAGAAAGAGAGATAAGAGCAAGCTTTGAAAGGTGAGGACGAGTCGAGGAAAATGGCGTCGAGGACATCTCGTCGAAGACGTCGCATCGAAGATTCCTCTCTTCGCTCTCGCATTTTCCCATAAAGCCATCTCGCTTCCACAGAGAAAAGGTATATCATCGGTCACCGGTCATCGGCGGGGGAGCAAATCGAGTAAAGCCACGAAAGGGGAAGTAGGGGAGAGAGAGTCTGAAGGAGAGGACGCGTAGGGCGCTCGGTCGCTGGGTGGTGGCGCTCGAGTGTCGGTGAAACCGCGGCAGCTCTCGCCTCCCCGAAGCACACATCACTCCGGACGCCGAGTCATCGCAGGAATAGTAGTCGCGAACCGAGTTGGACGGCCAACAACAGAGAAGCCAGCTCTCTCTCTCTCTCTCCGTTCCCTCCCTCTCCCTCTTTCGTTCTTTTCAACTGCAAGCGCACGCGAGAGTCAGACACTCTTTCTCTCTGATATCGCCAAGGTGCCGAGTGTGTATAACATATATACAGCTCTCTTTGCGCTGTGTAATTCCCTGGGGCCGCTGAGGGAGACCCGGTGAGCGCGCGTCTAGAGAGCGGGTAGCACAACAGCGCCAGTCTCTCTGTCTCTCTTTGGACGTGCAGAAGAGAGAAAGATACGCGTTGAGAGAGAGAAAGATCAAGTTGCGGGGGCAGTAGCAACAGCAGCAGACTCAGGGTTTTCCCGGCTTTGCTCCGAGAAAATAAAAAAAGAGTAAAGGGTATATATTCCTTGCTCCGAAAGAGCGAGAGAGAGAGCCGCCTCCTCCGGGCCCCCACCCCTCTCTCTCTCTCTCTCCCCGCACCCCCGCAGTGGCCGAGTCGTCGTCGGCACAGAGAGAGAGAGAGCAGCGCACGGCGGCAGCGAGCAGCAGCGCCGGCGGCAGTAGCAGCAGCAGCAGTGCACACGCGTGAGCCAGGCCGCGCGCACGCACACGCATACATACATAGAGACGCCCCGTCTCTCGCAGGCAGCAGCAGCAGCAGTCCGGAGCAGAGGCCGAATAGGCAGTTGTTCGCCGTCGTCGCGCAGCGCTAGGAGAGTGTGTGAGAAAGAGGAGCAGCAGTAGCCGCTAAAGAAGAAGTAGCCAAAAAACGCCAACAACATGAGCTGGCAGGATTACGTGGACAAGCAGCTGCTCGCATCCAAGTGCGTCTCCCAGGCGGCGATTGCCGGGCACGACGGCAACGTCTGGGCTAAATCCGACGGCTTCGAAGTGAGTACACTCTCGCTCTCTAGCTCCGTGTGGCCCTCCTTCCGCCCCCACACACACACACACCTATCTCGCCAGCAACGCATCACCAGCTCTCGTCCACTCCTCTCCCTATCGTCGTCGTCATCGCCGGCCGCCGCCGTTGCTTCCTAACCCCTATTGGAGCCGTTTGTTCTCGAAACCGCGCGCCGCTCCGCAGAGAGCCGCCTTTCCCTCCGCACACCTCCTCTGCTCCCTTTTTTTTTCTACCTTTCAGCCTCGTCTCCGACCTATTCGTCCCTCTCGCTCCCTTTTTTTTTTATCCTCCCGCTAACATACATGTGCCCTCGGAAAGGAAGCCCGTGTGCTCCGGTATCGAAGGGAGCAGAGTGAGACGGAGATATACATTAGCCATCGAGACAGAGAGAGAGAGAAGGAGGGGGAGAAGAACGTGTGGGCTCGTCGCGACGACGAGGTGCTAAGGGAAAGCCAGGAAGTCCCAAGGAGTACACGAGCGCCAACAGGGAGAGAGAACAGTTGGTTACAGAAGAAAAAAAGAAAAGAGAGAGATAGAGGAAAAGACGAAGTATCGAGAAAGAGAGAGGGAGGGAGAGAGCGCGACGTTAACCTCTCTCGCGAGGAGTAGTACTTTCGAAAGGTGCCGGCGACGTGTATAGGCCGCGCTCTCTGTCCGATGGTCTTTCCTCTCTCTCTCTCTCCTCTCGGTCTCTCCTTCCCTCCCGTTCGTTCTCTCCGTCCTTGTCCTTCTGCCACGGCGTTTTCGGTCAAGCCGCACGATGTGCTCCACACCGTCCTCCTCCCTCCCTCTCCTTTCTCTCTCTCTCTCTCGACGACGACGACGACTACTCCGGAGGCAATTGTACACGGTATAGATACGTACATTCCGCTGTGTGTATGCCACGTAGGATGATGTAGTTTCGCGAGTGTGTGAAAAAGCCGCGATATTCTCTGCCTCCTCCTCCCCTCTGAGGCGCTCTTTGTGCTAACCCGGGGGGGGGGGGGCGCACGCCGTCGATAAAGCGACGCCCTCGCCGGGTACACGCCTGTATTTTTCCAAATCCGCTGGCGCATCGTTTTTTTTTCATTTTTGCAAAAAAAAAAAGGAACCTATATACGTGTCGCCTTCTCCGAATTCGCGCACGCATACATCCGCGACCGGCTCTCATATTCTCTCTCTCTCTCACACACAGAGACAGTCTCTCGCTCCGGCTTTCTCATCGCGCAGTAAGTTCTCTCTCGCGCTCGCACTCGTATCGATCTGTCAACGTTTCTCTCGCGTAGCCGGCGTGCGTGCACGCGCCGCGCTTATATAGTACACAGGCAGCAGCAGCAGCGTCGCATCTACCCACACAGACGGACAACGCGCGGACCCTTTTATACACACGCGTGCATCGTGCGCATACAGAGAGAGAGAGAGAGAGAGCCTCTTTATAAGCAGCCTCCGTTTCTTCTCACCGCATCAACCGGACGTCGGTGCTTTTCTCGCTCATCTATCGTCCCCGGAAAAGGCGCGAGATATATTTCAACAATAGAGAAAGAGAGAAAGTGAATATTAGGGTGGCGTGTAGAGTTGTACGCAGGGTGTGGCGCCTCCATTGGCGGCTCTCTCTCTCTCGTCCCGTGTCTCCTCGTCTTTTTGCACACGCACGCGGGCCAACGTATATATACAACGACGTCGCCGCCGAGCGTGGAGTGGACGCCCGATGCCTTTTTTCGCTTTCTTTCCGTGCCCGCGCGCGCGGCTCTGCGACAAGAAGCGAGAGAGAGAGAGAGAGAGAGAGAGAAGGAGAGCCTCTCTCGCGTGGAGGAGAGAGAGGCCCCGACGGCGGAACAAACACGATCGAACGACGCGCACCTCCGAAAATAGCACGGCCCTGCTTTTTCGTTTCTCTCCCCACCTTCCCCTCCTTCTCTTTTCTTCGTTGGACACGCGCGCGGGGAACGGAGCACCAAAGAGAGAGAGAGAGAGAGAGAGCGAGAGAGCACCAACTGGTAGCCCCAACTGTGTGTTCTTCCGAGGAAAGTTTCGGATTCCCTCTCGGTCTACCTCGTTTTATCCCGGCTTTTCCTTTACGAGGCTTTTACAATTATATATACACGCGCCGCTTGCATAAGGGACCCTCTATTTTTTTTTCCAAAATTGTGTGTGTGTGTGTGTGCCTTCTATGCGAGAGAGTGAGTTTTTTAAATACCACACGCGCGGTCTTGTAATTTTTCGGAGCAAACATTTTTTTAGGAGCAAACCCGCTTCTCGGACGTATGCGCGTACGCGTAGATAACGAGTAATAAGTACGCAAGAAGGTTCATTAGTCCCCAAAGCGTGAAGGGGGGGGGGAGAGAAGGGCAATTTTGTCGAATCGCCGACTCTCCGCGGCAAAGCAGAAGCGGGCCCCAGAGCGCTTTTATCCGTATCACACTCTCTCCTTTCCTTCTCTTCATCGTCACGCGGCCTGCATCCGGCGTCTCGTTACGCGACGCCGACACACACACACACACAGAAAGAGAAGCGCGCAAACTCGCTTACTTTTTCGGCGGCGAACTTTCTCCGCGGTTAACCTGCTTTTCGCGGAGAGCCAAAAACGAGAGAAGACACACACTGCGACCCCGTTCATCCTCCGACGTTTTCCTTATAGACTGTACTGATAACTCTCTCCGAGACTCTTGCGTATCGTATACGCACATGAGATTTCGGGGTTGAAGAGTTAACAGCGGCTGTTTTCAAAGATAAAAATCGCGAGCTCTGGCACAGCTGCAGCGACGTGCAGACGAGAGCGGTGTGCACGCTGTACGTTTCTCTCTCTCTCTCTCCCTTATTCCCTCTCTCTCTCTCTCTCTCTCCCACGGCTGCCAAAATGGCGGCGACCAGCCGGCCGCCGGCCGGGCAGCAGCAATCCTGCGCTGTTGCTGCAGTGCCGTACACACTCGTTTATGCTCCGAAAAAAGTTGCGGAAGGTCGTCTAAAGTGGTTGACTTTTTTTAAATTTGCATTTCGATGAGATTTAGAAATTTAAATAGGTATAGACTGGAGTGTCGCGAATTGATAACAGATACGAGATTGAACGATCGATAAGACCTTGTCTCTCTCTTTTATTTTTTTTTACTCTTTATCGCTGTTTTCGCCTCGAGATTGCGAACTTTGAGAATTCGCGAGTTATGCGGACGGCAATCGGCGTGTTTAGTAATTGACGATGATTAGGAGCGAGTCTCGATTCTATGGTTTATAAAAGTGAATACCGGGGGGGTAAATAATTATTGAAATAGTTTGAAATGTGGGTCGTTTTTTCCGTTCCGAATAAAAGATGGTAAAATACCGATACAACGGCCGCTTTTGTATTTGTATTTACGCAAACTCGCCAACGCGCGCGTGATCAAACTATCGTCCGATTTTCTTATCATGTTTTCAAACGTGTCAGTGAAACCATATAAATAACGAAACCTTAAACCGCTTATTTTTCGACTGGCATTCTTGAAATTATTCGTTTGAGATTTTTTTAAATGTTGAAATAAATGTTCCGCGTTATTACACGGATATTTTAATGCTGTACAATTACGAATTTTAATTCTTATTATTTATTTATCTTCATTTATGCTATAACACTTATTTTTCTATACGTTTTGCTTGTCTTTCTAATGTAGTCTAAAAAGTGTTGGCCCTAGCCTTGGTCTACTTTGGAACGTCTTATTTTTTTTTTTAATGAAATTAGAAAAGAATAGGAAAAATAAATACCAAGTGTGATGCCAACTAAATAAGTAAAGTAGTAATAAACAAATTTTGCAAGCGTGTTTATTAACAAAGCAGCCTGACGATGGATGACTCAATAATTCGAAATTTAGTTTCCGAAATATTTAAAAAATCTAAACTGTTCATTTTTTAACTCATACATGTTAGCCTTACGCAATAGCCCAATGACCTAGAAACTGTTATGTAAGGTCATTTACCCCTAAAAAGTTTATCATTGAAGTAGACATAAACAACTGTTTCAGTCGTTCAAAATTCTCAAAATTTTACGATTAATATTCATGCCTTTACGACCCTTTCAACACTTTTATTTACAAACAACACAATCAGCCCGGAGTAATATAAATAAATTTGATATTAATAAACACATATAATGATTAGCACGTTAAAGATTTACTTTTACAGACTTTAAATCTAATTGGTATACCGAACAGTTTTAAAAAGCCTTGAATCCGCGCACTTCGACTCTCTTAATTTATCCTCAAAAATCAAAAGTAATTCACGTTAATATATTTAGATAACCCTTACAGCAAGGTTACGTGAAATTAGCATTAATAAAAAAAACACTTTCGCTATGTTACTCAAACTAATAGAAAACCAAGAGAAAAAAAAAAGAAGATTCGCGTTGAATGAAACACACGAAATCCCACATAACGAGAGGCAACGTCAATTTAATACTTTCTTGCAATTAAAATTTCAAAATTCCCGAGAATCCCCGAGCCAAGCGCCTCTGACCGCGCAGCAGCCGCATTAACAACTATATTTACAAACAAGCAATTGCCCACGAAAATACACATCCTCGCGCAGCATAAAATAGCCGCACGCGATCTTGCAAGTATGAATAAAAAAAAACAAACAATTTCATAAACGCAACAAAGCAAATAACCCGAAGAGCAGTAGCACATATCGCTCTCAATAACGAAAGCTCGTCCATTATTCAGCAGCGCCGAGCAGTTTAGCCTCTCTCTAATTGCCGACTTTCGAATAAACGAACGCACTCTCCTCGCGATCTAACGGCTCGGAAAAATTTCACCCCGCAGCATCAAAAACGACAGACAGACGGCCCTGGCGAATCCGGCGCTCTATGTCGGTCAAGATTCGCCCGGTCTGCCTCCCCTCCTCCCCCCCTTTCTCTCTCGCTCACTCCCCAGAGAGGCCGTGATTCATCCGCTCCCAGTATAGTAAGCCCGTGGCGTCGGTGCCCCGCGCCAGCGTGACTCATTAGAGCCGAGAGAAAGAGCGCCTACTCGTCGATTCCCGCAGCGAATCGATATTGCGATTCCCTTCGACGACGCTTTCCATCTATACAAACCTCGAAGCTCCGGGTTATAGATCAGCTCTCTCTCTCTCTCTCTCTCTCTCTCTCTCTCTCTCGAGTGCACGTTATTATCTCGAGAGAGATGCCTTGGCTCTCCTGCTGGGGCAGTCTCGATCAACTTCCTTGCCCGCAAGCAGCAGCCTATATGTTGCGCAGAGGAGAAGGAGTAAATTGAACCGTCAGCTACTGCGCTCAGATTATACGCGGGAGGGAGAGAGAGAGAGAGACCGGGCGCCGGTGTACACTTTGCCTGTGATATAGGCTCGTTCCACGCAAAACGATTCTCTACGCTAGAACATCTGCTTTTCCTTTTCTTTTTTGGCTCCTTTTATTTAATGCTAACTACTGAGCGACGTTTCAAAACTGCACAGCGTAGTTATTTAAAATAAACAAAATTTAAACCTGTATTGTTGTAAAAGAAAAAAAAAACGACGGGTGCAAATAGCGTTTCGAATTTTAAAAAGAAAAAAAAACAGACAACGCAATTAGCCGCTGAAATCATAGAGCCCGTATAAATACAGTATTTACGCTCGTACCGATTTCACTTGCATCCTCACCTTACACTTTTCCTTAAAAGCAGCCGCTCGCCTCCCCCCCTCCTCTCCTTTCGTTCCGCGCACGTGCGGCCTGCCAATCGTTTCGCACATACATATACTCGAGTGCTTAAACTGGCGTTCATACTCTCTCTCAACTCGACCTTGAGCCAAGTGCGCATAGTCCATGCAATAACATGCGTCTCGATCGAGATCGCGCTTCGGCTTAGTTTAGCTTTCCCACCGAAGCTAAGCTGCTTTAGATACGCGAGAGAGAGAGAGAGAGAGAGAGAGAGAGAGAGAGAGAGAGAGCCTTGACGCGTATACAAGTTTGGATTATCTCCGTTGTGTATCACTCGTTACTTTTCAAGTTCAAGCGATGTATTGTGCGATACCAGCGCTATGTGGTATTTCAAGATTGGTTAATTGAAACATCGATTACACCCGGCTGATAATAGTACTCTCTCTCTCTCTCTCGTTTGGTACTTTATAATTAACAATGAATATATATCGATGCACGAATTGCATATACAGCCGTTAAAGCAAGCCTTACTCACGCGCTTAGTAATAAAACAATACTCGAAAACGTGAGTCAGCCCCAGCTCTCTTTTTCTTTACCGATTCGAACTGAAAATCGGCGCGGCATCGAGCAACTTAAGAGCGCCGAAACGCTTGCCTTTTTTTTACGACCGATAATAATCAGAATAAATCGATCGGGGGCCGATACATTTTCTCTACCGGATTAATTACAATGCAGGCCGTAATTTATTAATTGGCTTGTTGAGAATGAAAGACAGTCGGAGAAGAGAAGAAGAAGAAGAGGAAGAAGAATGAAGGGAGAGAGAAGGGGTTACGGGAAAGGCCACTTATTTAATAACGAAGCCTCGAGCGCGCGCGTCTTGATCTTTCACGGTCCATTAGCTGGAAGGGGGGGGGGGTGCATTAAACCGATAGAACAACCGTCAGATTCTAATCTAATCTCCACGCCGCGTCCGTGCGTGAGCGCGTCTCTTCTCTCCGCGTCGGTGCATGTGTCTATCATCGCGCGAATCATTATTTTTAATTGTATATAGGGCTCGAGCTCTAATACATATAATATGTAATCCTGAGATATACGACTATCGTTAATAAGTAATCTGTTTTATTTTATTTCTCTTCAATTCCCAGAGACGTTATTACTCTTTTTATTATTTTAACAATGTGTACAGCGTTTATCAACGTCGCCCGGTACAGACCTGCTTTCCTGCTTGTACAGCCGGCGGTTGCGCGCAGCCCTCAACGCGTGCTCACACTGACGTGCGAGAGCCAATAAATATTCGATAGGATCGAAGGGGACGTGTGTAGGGGGAGAGGAGGAGAGGCACAAACAAAAGCCCATTGTAAAATGTTAATCCGGGTCTCTCTCTCTCTCTCTCTCTCTCTTCGTGTCGCATTGATAAAAAGGTCGTCGTCGCCTTTCGGCTCCTATAACTCTCTCGCTCATCCGTATCGCCAGCGTGAAAATATATCAGTTTCATCTCGTTTTCGATAAATCCTCGATTGCTGAAAATCAAGCCGAGATAGAAGGGGGGGGGTATAAGGCCGCGAGGAGGCCTCTTTAAACTTCGCTCCAGGGCCATTGGCGATCGGGCGTGACTCGGACGTCAAATCGCCCGGCTTTTATATCTTTCCATTATTCGCGTGATGCACCAGCGCGCGCGCGCGAGCTCGCCTTGACTTCTCCTCCTTCTCCTATGCTGCTACCGAGACTCCGGCGCAGCGCCACACGAGAGAGGCGTTTTATTCATGCGAAATTAGCTGGGCCGAGGATTTTATATTTAGCGAACGCTCGGCCTCCGGTTAATGCTTTGACGCTTATTTTAGAATTGGAATTTATTCGGCTTGAATTTTATGTAAGACGTGCGCGAGCGGAATGCTACCCTTCCTCGGCTCTGCATTTAGAATTAATGCCGAGACGTTAATTGCACTTGGATTAAAATGAATTATCTTTTTGAAAAAAAAAAAATTCTTTGAAATAAATCAATGTTATTAACAAATTAACGATTTGTGCTCGTTTTTGTGTTGCAGGTGAGCAAAGAGGAGCTGGCGAAGCTCGTCCAAGGCTTCGAGTCGCAGGATCTGCTGACGTCGTCGGGCGTCACCCTTGCCGGTAATAGGTATATCTACTTGTCGGGCACAGACCGAGTGATAAGGGCAAAGCTGGGCAAGATCGGGGTGCACTGCATGAAGACGGCTCAGGCGGTCGTCGTGTCGCTGTACGAGGACCCGATTCAGCCACAGCAGGCGGCCAGCGTTGTCGAAAAGTTGGGCGACTACCTCATGTCCTGCGGCTATTAGGTCAGTCACGCAACCAGGATCATCCACGCGCCACCTCCCTCCTCCTCCTCCCACAACCACCACCTTCGCATTGTCCAGCTTGGCTGGGGAGCTGGCGAAGCTCTGTTCTCCTCTTATATCTGGCGCGACTGAGCCTCGCAGGAGAGAGAGAGAGAGAGAGGGGCCGAGGAGACACGCGGCGGGGGCCCAAGGCTTGTGTGTTTTGCTGCCTCTCATCCAGCCTCTCGCGAATACCTCTAAACTCCTCGACGCGCAACTCAAAAGCGCCTAAGACTATATAAGGCTATTTTTTATCATGTTGGATTTTTAGTGTAATTGTAACGCCTAAAGCGAAGAGCCTTTACTTTATGTTTGATTATATTTTTCCTCCCCACTTTATTCTTACTGTACTCTCTCTCTCTCTCTCTCCCTCGCTCTTTCTATTTCTTTCTTTTCCTTTCTTTATGTGCTAATGCGATTAAGGATTGGAGAGTCAAAATTTTGTTCACTGCAATACAAGTACGTGTGCGTTTATAATCTCTGAATTTTGCGATTGCCACGAATGAAAAAACACACAGGCTAACTTACATTACGAGTTTTTGATATAAAAATAAAAATCGCTGTTATTTAACGAAAAAAAAAGATTGTGAACCGATAAATAATCATTGATTTATCAAACAAAACTGTATAATGTAAAACGCCCGACGAGAGATGTCGTCTTGGAGTCGCGCTCGACCAAGTGGGCGCGACTTTTTTACAGACCCATCGCTTTGATTGCATTTAATAAAGTTTCGAATTTTGTGAAAAAAAGATGAAAAAAAGAAAATAAGAAATAAAAACAAACATAACACTGCTGTTACTCTTATTTCATGACTTGTCGAACGTTTTTAATTGCACGCATCATTTTTTTTTTTATTCCAGTAAATATCGAGATCTATACCTCCAACCCCTGCATCCCAAAATTAAACAAGCCCAATTTCCGTCTAACCCAGACACTCGTTAACACTCGCGATAAGAATTGCAGGCTCTATGAGGAGAAATCTCGCTGCGTTGGTTAGTCTCCAAAGTGACGCGAGACCTCGGCTTGTGGTGTCCTCCGGGAAATATCCGCGCGCAAGCTCGATTAGCCTCGGCGCGAATTCGCTCGTTATACGCTCGGCTCGCCTAACAAGGAGCCTCACCTTCATCAGCAACACACCGCGTACATCTCCCTCCCACTTATATAGACTGTCGGTAGCATCGGCTAATCGAGCCATTTTTATTGTTCATTGTGCGAGTACGGCCATACCCGAGGCACTTGGTCCGCCGCACCCGGCATTTCGTTCTTGCTCCTTTGTACGAGCTGCCCGTTTTCCGGCGATTTGGCCACGCCGAATTCGCGCTCTACTTCCTCCATACCGATCAAGGACAGCTCAGTTATTTCCATCGCGACGAATTTTCCAATCGGCTTTGCAAGTCTGTAGCAACGCATCTAGGGTATTATGAATTAAAATATAAAGCTTACAAAAGAGCTTGAGTTGCGCATAAGAAAGATGAGACCAACAGCAACTGTTTCTCCGAACCATCTCACCGGTCGCTTAAACAAACAAGCCTGTGTGTGCCTCGACAATAACCATCGCGAGCCTATATCGCAACTAGCCAATAAATCAGCCGAGTTGAAATTTCGCGCGGCGCAAGAGCGACACAAGCGACCGTAAATCAGCCTCGCGAAATAAAGCTCGCCGGTCTAATCGCTTCATTATTATACCGGGAAGTTTCTCGAGAAACAAAGCTATAAGCTCAGGGATGCACGCAGGCTCGCGAAATAGATAACAGCTTCTTTGTGACGAAATCGAGGGAAAGAGCCAATCAAGCTCTGCCTTACGAGCCGGTGAATCAGGCCCGGATCGTTAGCCCGGCGTGTAGACAAAGACCAGAGGGCTCGTCAGGGAGGGGGGGGGGGGAGAGTCAAGTTGACCGGTTAGATGAGCTTTCGTAACGCGAGTCCGGTATGAGGCAACGCCTGCGCGTCGCTTATTACTTATGCAAATCGCGCGGCAAGCATCTCGCCGGGGACCAGTGTGCACCGAGATTGACGTATACTTCGTGGCTGTGAGAGCTTTATAAAAAAAAACGAGAATAAGACGCGCGAAACTGTATATCGGGCGAATAATCGGCGAGCTTTCGACAGCTGTTGTGGACGTCCAGGCAGGCTTCCTATACGCCAAGAGCGAACGCAATTTCCTCGTCTGTCGACTAGTCCGCCGAGAGATGTATTATCAACGCTGATGAGTCACATTCGCGCGCTCGATGTATACATGCGCACACACGCAGCGGTAAAGAAAGGAGACGTACTCTCGGCTCGACGCACCAGCCTCTTTCTCTCTCTCTCTACCCACGGACGTTAGAAACCAATTTTCTCCTCTATGTGTCTCTCTCTTTCTCAGCTTGTCCGATAACGCGATAAACCATGATTTTTTTTTCTGTTGCTAATACGATGTGCGCTGCGTAACCGGCTATAAATATAGAAGCGCTAACGTCCACTGACGGATATGGTATATAGCACGGAGACGCTCGAGTAATTGACTTGGATTTATCACGCGCTCTCCGGAGATTATTTAATTATGGGCACCAGGGCTATCGTTTGCTCTCCTTCTCTCTCTCTCTCTCTCTCTCTCTCTCTCTCTCTCTTGCTTTTAGTCATTCGATTTTGATAATGAGGGGAAAAAACTATTGAGCACAAGCGCGTCTAACAAAACTCCTCGATGATTTCGACGAATAACGAGAGACATTTGAGACAGTCGGTCGGCGTTCAGGTGTATACACCCCGTGAGTCACCTTGAATTCTATGAATAAAAATTGACGTACGCCGCTTGAATTGCTAATGCCCGATACCCCGGGTTCTGATAAATAAAAAAAATATATATATAACGTCGTCCGTGTCATATCTTTATTACCCTTGCTTTGACTAACCCGATCATTAATTGAATATTTCCAATGTACGCATCTATAGCTCATTTTCAATTTCACAAATGAAAATACTGGAAACTTTATCCGTCGAGGAACTATGTAAAAACATAAAATCTTAATATTTCTGCTTTTAAACGTCGCTGAGTGATAAAGTCGCGCGTAACCAACATATTTAACGAGTGACGCGAGAGAGACGAGTCGCATAAAGGAGGCGAAAGAAAAAAATAAAAGAGAAAGAAGACGCAACGCTCGAGCCGAAAGACTTTTTCAATGAATCACCTTATCTTGATACGCCCGCGTTTTGCTATTCCTACTAATTAGATAAACGAAAAATCTGAGAAGTCAATCCGTTTCTCTTGCTGTACACGTGTATATCTCCATTACGCGTTACGCATCGAGTAATCAATAGCTCTGTATACGAGTTGCAATGGAAAAAACGAGCCTCTCCAAGCCAAAGTTATTCCTTCCCTCCCCCCCGACGAGGTACAAATAACACCGCACCGACAAATATTTTCTAGCTGGAACGAGAGGGGAGGGTGTATGCATCGTAAACGAGCGTAACGAACGATCGTAAAGTGCACGTTAGCTTTTTTTTCACTCGCTTTACTTCTCGAGAATTGAAATTCGATGTTTCCACGTCGTTTGCGGGCCGTTGGCTACGAGCCGCCAGTCTATACGACTTGGGGAGTTTGGTGGCGAGTTATGCGATGTGTATTTTGGCAATGACTTTCATGCACCCGGTTACATTATGATCTTCGGGAAAGTCTCGGAAAAGCCGTTGTAGGGACTTTGATTAATTTCTCTTGGCATCGCTCGCGATCTTCGTTAAATGTATTACTTGTTGATCCGAACGTGTATACGTGTTGCTTTCGAATGTTGGCTTGTGCTTGGATTATTTTCGCTTTTGGGAAAAATAGCGCGGTGAATCAGAATTTTGAAATAAATTGTTTGTTGTGTCTTCGCGATAGAATAACAACTACATCGAATTGTACCTTCGCACCACCATTCACGATCAATTCACACGTCCATCCTCATGCGATGAATTTTTTTTTTTTTTTTTTCGTAATCGAACGCCTCAACAGTGTAAATTTGCTTTTCTGTTACAGTGACCTCTCTGGGACCCAACAAAAATATCTATAATTAATAATTAAAGAAAATTAAACAAACAATGCGGTCGACGATGATTTTATAAATGAAGATTGAAGAGGAAGAAAAAAAAGGCAGAGATTAGAAGAATGATGATGAAGATTTAAAGAAAAAAAAAATGAAGACGACGCTGAAGAAGAGATGGGTTAAAGAAACAGCGATATAAAGAGGAGGAACGTGCGCCGGCGCCACGCACGGCAGCGGCGCAGGCCCGCTGCTCACGATTAATAACAATTACACCCATGACACGCGCACGACCACACTTACCTACACACACACACATTTCATCAAGTTTACATGCCCGCTAGTGCAGGCTAGAGAAGAGGCCTCCGTCTCTACTTGTGTGCGAGCTGCCGAGATTCTTCGGGCTTGTCGAGCTACGAGTCTAACAAGAAAAAAAAATGCGGGGAATTAAAAGACCAGCTTTCTTCCGCTCTTCCATCGCTTCTTCAACGTTTTCTATTAGTACGAGAGAACTTGAAAAAAAATCACCAGCGGGACCATGGCAGCTCGAGCGAAAAAAAAACAGCAATGTAAAATCGATCAAATGGCGGAAGTGCTGGAGGGCTCTTCTCTTGACCTGCAAAGCCAACGCATATAGACAAGACACACACACACACACAGATTCATCCAGCTGTCCACACACAATCCCACGTATATATATATATATATACGAAATGCAGAGGCCTCCCTCGCCCACACATCGATCGACCCTGCGAAGAACTTGCTTGTAATTTTCTTTTTTTTTTGTCCGCGTCCTCGGGAGGAGAGATTCTTTTTTTGTACACACACATACATACATACACGTATACACATACAAAGTTAGAGAGAGAGAGAAAGAGAGAGAAAAAAACAACAGTCAGAAGATCGAGACAAGCAGCAATGCCAGACGTGAGGAGGAGAAAGGAAAAGCACCGCCACGAGCAAGACACTTTCTCCTCGAGCGAGCAACAACAGCAGCATGGCAGTAGTGATACAAAAAAGAAACATACAAATGATTAAAAAAAAAACAATTTCTATTATTAACGGATAAGATGAAAAAAATGATTAAACAAATACATTAAGGTTTACATTTTACGAAAAAAAAACGACTCTCGAGATGTGATTTTGTGAATATACCCATCCACTACTCGCTCAATATTTTATCCCACCACCAAGCACACAGACGCACACCAAACGTGTCTCCTATTCAAATCTCCACCTTTCTCGCCTCAAAAAGAATCCAAATCTCCCCCTCCCGAGTTTTCACCTTGACATTTTCATTGCGTTTTCCTCGTCTCACGCGCGCGCACGCTCATATATAAATACACACGCACACACTCACATCAACACACGCTCCCAAATAAAAAGGCAAAAAAGCTCGAAGAAGACAAAAAATTGCGCACGAGCTTTTCCATTAACATTTCCCACCTGTTCTCGTAAGCATATATCCACTCCCACACACGCTCATCTGTAAGCGCTCAAAGTAAGGAGAAAATAATTTTTTTCAAAGCAACACTTTTTTGATAAAAATATACAAAGTCGCGAGAGCAATAGTCGAACGCGAATGATAAGACGCGCAAGAGAATGAGATATATACGAAAGTGGTAAAACAGTGATAAAAAAAAATACCGATTGAAATACTCTTACCCGCGCCTAAATCGACGATATACATATACATCTATATATATTTAAATATATATATATATATATACATACTTTTTCATACATATATATAAATCAAGAAGAAACTTTCGTAAGCCAGATTTTGTACTTTGAACCACGACGATCACGTAGCGCGCGCATTATAGAGCAATGTCAGTAATCGCTACGATCGTTATAAACTTCTATACACGAGCTCGCGATTAATCGCAGGCCGTTCGTTGTTGTTATTAGCGTACTCGTAGCCGATTGCTCATTGTGTATTAGGTTACAGTCTTTCGTATACATATAAATCCTACATCGAGCGAGAGTGAGAGAAAAAGAAGTCGAGGCTAGTGCATAGTAGTGTGTGTATGCACGTGTGAGAGTAACGAGAAACAAAGAGGCGCACTACATAAATATATGTAGATTTTTTGAAAATACGAGATGCCCATTTGGGGGTAGACTCCTTTTTTATATACATGTACACTTTTGACGATTAACGATGTTGCTGTGTGAGATCTGCAATTGCGCGCAGGGGTCAGAAACTTTGTAGATGTGTGACTGCTGTAGCTATATGTGACAGTGGCGAGAGGAAGATAGGAGGAGGAGGAGCCATTCTTATAGCGAGCGAGAGCAGATGCGCTTGATTTTCGGGGAGAACGGAAGATGATACGAGAATGGCCGGATCTTGGATATTTTTTTTCGATTGAAGCAATTGGATACCAAAAAGAAATTCGAAATTTAAAAAAAAAAGTGTTGGAAAGGCTGAAGAAGAGATGAAGAAAAATAACGCGCGTGTGAGCTCGATCGCTATTGATGAGCCGTGGCTGCGTGGCCGGTCGCACAATCGCGCGTAACTTTTTAGCTATTTAATGTCTCATTATTGCTATATGTAAGAATTAAGGGAAGCAAAAGAGAGAGAGAGAAACGAAAAGATTTGCGACAGATTAAGAAAGTAAGAGAAGCGGGGGTGGGGGATGAAGATACGTATTTAGACGGAAGATATAGAACAGACGGAGACGAGGAGAATAGAGTATAAGAGAGAAAGAAGAAAAAAAAGAAACTAAAAGCTACGGAGTTGAGGGAGATGAGAGAGAAATTGATAAAGATAATTGCGAGGTAGAAGCGCACGTGTCATATTGCTGAGATTTTTATTATATTACAGGTACCGGGTGGCGCGTTTTAACTATGATTATGATGACGATGATGATTATGATAATTATAATAATGATGATATTGATGATGATGATGATAAGATAGGAAGAATGATCGCAACCACAAGTACACGCATACAAAATATACACACAAGCCAGAGCAAGGCAAGCATAATCAAAGCGACGATCAAGTTGAACTTTAGCTCCACGCGAGAAGAGTAACGAGATCTACCGTTGTACACTCTATACAGAGACACACACACACACACATACACACACGCACACGAGCATTTCTCCGAGAGTTCGCGAGAGAGTGCGAGGAAAGGATGCGGGAGAGCGATATGCGAACGAGCGGACACACGCAGGGCGGGCGAGGGGGGGGGGAAGTGCGAGCTTTGATATTAATAACGGACCTAACTCCGTGCACCATCTCGGACCAGCTCGTATCTTTCGCGAGAGAAAGAGAGCCGAAACCTCTCTGCTCTCGTGCCACTCGTTCGCACGTCGTTCCGTGTTATGGCTGCTACGAGATAATGATGAAGAAGAAAAAAAAACGATAAAATAATTATGAAAGAAAAAAAAACCATTAACTATTAAACTAAACTACTGTAACTACTACTGCTACTCTATCTACTTGTAACTTGTAATACTGGTTGCTTGTCGAATCGTGCAAAAAAAAATAAGATGAACATGAATGGATGCTGCAAATCATGGAACGTATATATATATATATATTACAGACCGGCGACGGCCCAAAACTACCTATGTAACGATTTTTATTGCATAAATCGCCAAGAGAAGAGAAAGATTAAAATAAAAAAAGGGGGAAATTTAAAAAAACATGAAGGAAGCGAATTGGTATTGTAAAAACAAAAAGGCAAAAAAAATATGAAAATAATAATCATAACGTCTTATTGTGCGGCTTGATTATTCCGTGTCTCTCATATACACGATCTCCTTTCATTCATCACGAATTTCTTTTTTTATTTTCTCGTTCCGCTCATCGCTTCGTGTGTCATATAATTCATAAAAATCGAGGTAGTTCATGGCCTCGTTTTCTTATAATCATACTTATGAATTTTCTTCTCTTTTTTTTTAAGTCAACCATTTGTTTTCATTGGTTTTTAACGATCCATTACTTTTTTTTTCTTTTTTTCAATTTCCACTGCTTACACAGCCATCCCGAAAACTAATGCGTATAACGACATTTTATGTGATACATAATCGTAAATTTGCACGCTATTCCAACGATGATTTTCGAATATAGAGGAGCGATCAGCGACATTAATCAACATACGCCCTCTGATTTGGCCACTACGTTCATCAAATCCTTGATTATCTTGAAAGCTCGTATATAATTAATGTTATTGAAAAGAAAAACCAATACTGTAAAAAAATAAGATTTTGTTACATTATGATACTTCAAATAAAAAAAAAATTTTAGATACTTTCGACAAAGTCTTCAGCCTGAGTCATTTTTACGTTATTTTGCTTTTTTTTTTTGAAAAAAAAAAGATATTTTTGTTTTTTTCAATTCTTTGGTTGTAACGAGACAGAAGAATCGAATCCTGTTTGTAAAACAGGCTCGGTTTTCACGGGGAGCAAAACGTATCGCTATTACACCCAGCGATCGTATAAATCGCATACAAAGCGATACAAGGACGAGCTTTTCGATACGCGGCCTGTGTTGCAAGCCGGGAGAATTCCGCCTTGGTAGTCATTCTTCTTTTGCAGCGATGCCGGAAACGACGTTCAAATTTCCAACTAAGGAGACTGCGGCTACTGTTTTGTTTAAACGTTTCTTTATTTTATCGTTTTGTAAAATAACTTGAAATTTAATTTTGTTTAATCATTATAAATTGCTTTCAAAATTAAAATTAATAAAGTAATTCAGTTTTCTTATCTCTACCTTAGATCCACATTTGTTGGTATTAACGGTTAATTAATCAAATTAGTATGTGTAATATAACACATTTAAGTTAATTTGAATTCCAGAGTCAGCCAGAACCAAGCTTCTAATCGAGCCTGAATGAATAAAACAACGACTTACCTTGAAGATATTGGAAAAGTCGAGGCGAAGGTAATCTTGAAAATAATAGGTCAGGTGTGGACAAATAGATGAAATAATAAACAACGTATTATTACAGTTTCTACGATTAATTTATTTCATAATTTAAAAATTATATTAAATATAGTTATCGCAATGTACCGGTGTCTGTGTGTATTGTGTGTGATCGTTTTTTCTTTCTTTTCATCGTAGTTTATTAATAATAACCATAATCATAATTATCAGCTAGAAATCTCGTTAATCGGTGTAATCATCATTTTTTTTTTCATTAATAAATGTCATTAAGAATATTATTACCGTTAATCGTTTACCGAGCCGGTAGCCGCGTCGTGTAATCGAAAAATTATTAGCAACATTACAACATGTTAATGATGATCCCCTATATGTATATATTTATATAAACTTGCGATCGTATCAATAATAATCGTATCATTAACACTCCGTGATGTGTAAATGTATAGGTCTCTCGTTCTCTCTGTGGCTTGTTACTTTTTTTTTCTATTTTTTTCTTTTGTTTATGCAAGTACTCTCGGTCACGCACACGCCTCTGTCTGTATACGAGGAGAAATTGGGGGAGGGGGGAGAGGATGTACATAATGCGTGCGGGTATATGGATGTATACGGTGTGTATGTGGCTCTTCAAACACTTTCGCTCACTCGCACGTTTCTTATATATTTTGTGGGCTTTTTTCTTTCATATCGCTCGTCTGCTACGGTTAATTTCTCTCGCGCACAAGTTATACACGCCCTGGCACTCGCCGTCGATGCGTCGCTACTATTAGCTCGACGCTCGCGACAATCGTTACGCATTTTCCCGTCGTCGCCGTCAATTATCATTCGCAAAGGAAAAAAAAGAAAACGAAACATTCCTCGGCTGCTCTTTCTGTCTTTTTTCTTTCTTTAATTCTTTATTCCTTGGTGCGCTTTCCAAGCCAGAAGACGGAAACACTTCTCTATTTATTAGCTCTCACACGAGATACAAATACTATCAGCTTACGTGAATTACTCGTTTCAGTGCGATCTCAACAAATTCACATACTCTTGAAGGTACATCGATATACACGAAACGCTGCAATCGTCACATTTAATTGTCGACATTGTTAAAAAATAAAAAACAAAAAATAAAAGACAAACAAAAACTGATTCTAAATCTGCACTCGATGCTCTCTCTCTCTCTCTCTCTCTCTCCATACTATATCCATACATTTTACATGATCTGTCTGTGCGAACGTTAACTCATTATATGTATATTACTTCGGTAACCAGAGCCTATCCAGCACCACGACAACAAAGTTTCGTCATCCAAAGTAGTTTCCTCTTACTAATGACACCTTAAAACATCGGCATTGTGTATACTTCATCGTCATTGGAACGTAAACAAGACAAGAAAATCACTTGACCATTCATGCTCGTGCAAAAAACGACTTGTTCTCATTAAATCCTAAAAGTTGCAAAATTTATTCTCTTTTTATTCTTTCTCTTATTTTTTTTTCATCCTTCTCATCCTTCGTTTATTATGTTTTGTTATTTTGTTATGTTTCTATAATGTTCGTCTTTTCTCGGTATACTAGCACGCGCTTATTACTCGCGATCTGGAGCTGGACATTCGGCCCGATTGTACATTCTCGTCTTGCTCTGTCTCCCTCATACCTATACAACTTTCTCTCCTTTGTTTTATTCATTAACTTTATTTACTTGTTTAAATACGAATACGTATGAAAAATTATACGATATTATAGTCGTAGACAAAGTCGCGGCACCCCCCGCTTATAACGTTTGAGACAAAACGCACACCTCAAACGCGTTTTAAAAACTCGCGAATCGCACTTTTGTTACACAATGTTACTTTGCTTATCGCAACGTATTATTAATATTTGTTTTTTTGTTTAGTTTTCTTATATCGTTCAAAGGAACAAATACAGTCGCAAAAACGAAAATTCATTCAATGTATACGAGTATAAATTTCGCACAAAGCGCTGCGAAGGTATTACATTTTAATTACATTTTGTAAATTACAAAATAAAAAAAAACAACGAAATTAATGAAAAACAGTGCAGATCCTTGAGGTGCAGAACAACAAAAATAAGTCGATTGATTAAAATGAAGAATTTTTTAAAAGACCATCGATTGATTCGTTAAAATTGAAAAAAAAACAAAAGGAAAAAAAACGAGGGGCGGTACAAACGATAAAAGAACCCTTATCTGTTCTTCGTCGGGCAAAATAAAAAAAATCCATCTCTTTAACCACATCGATGACAAAAGAGAGAGAAAAAAACGTAGACAAAAGAGAAAGGAAAATCATAAGTTTCAAAGTGGAGAAAAATTAATTGGCACTAGCCCTCACATATCTGGCCGTCGAGTACGCGATCCGTACCCGAGGGCTTTCCTCTCTCAGCGTTATAATCCACGCGCTCGTTTTCTCATGTACTCCCTTGTAAAAGCTCGTTTACAAAAATGAAAAAACGCAAAGCTGCATTATTCGCGGCGTCAGGCGCGCCGTCATAGGGTAGACAATCCATCGGTGAATGTCCAGCGACGGGAAAACTACCAACCTTTTTTCCCCGTTTCTCTTCCTCCTAATCTCTCTCTCTCTCTCTCTTTTCATTTCAGCATTAGCTCAGTACTTCTCTCTCTCTCTCTCTTTCTCTCTCTCTCCCTCTTTTGGTTTTCCATGTGCTTGTAACGACATACATTCAACTCCCTCTTGGCTCTCTGCTTATTCCGCGCGAGGATTAACATAGACAGCGGCTAATCCACACAGCGAACAGCTAACGCATGCCCCTCGGCACATATATTTACACGGCGTCTATGAAGACGCTCAATAATCATCCCACGCTTTTTATTCAGCTGCAAGCCCACCGCTTCCCCCCACAAGCCGCCTGCTCGTTCTAGCGCACCAGACTTACCGCATACTTCGCTAAACTTTGTACACACGCCTCTTCTCCGTAACCTCGTCCCCGCGGGAATTCACTGGAAAATATATATACCTCTCTACAACGAAGATTACATTAGCTTCTTAATCTAGTGCCCTTACTCAATATTCAAATATAAAAAATGTACGTTTTTGTTTTATCTTAGGCTCGTTAGAACGCTTATAGAAAAAGTACAGCGTTTACACTTCCAAAAATGAATTCCACGTTTATGACGACGAGAGCGTATAAGAGAGAGAGCTAAGCTATATAAGAAGCTCCTCGAGGCGACCTACCGGTGTAGTTTAATAGTGCTACACTTGCTCGATAAAATCCAGGCTTACCTGCTCCGTCGCTCGCGCGGAAATAAGCCAGATACCGATTTACAAGACAGAGGGAGTCGTCGCGAGAGAAAGAGAAAAAGAAGGAAACGCGCAAAGGTCGAGCAGTAGTCCCGTAATCATCGTCATCAATTATCATTCGTAATCGTCATCACCATCGTCCTCGTCTTCATCACTGCACGATGCAGCAGCACGGATTGGCCGATATGGCGAGCTGCTGCTGGTGATGCTGGCTTTGTCCGTGTCCCAGTCCCGTTCGCTGATGTCCGTGTCGCTGGCGATTGGCTACCCTGGCGCACCTGGGCTATTGGTTTTCGAGTGAATAGTGCCGCGAGCGCTTCCAGAAGTTCTTGAAGAAGCCCTTCTTCTTCGGCGCGTCGTTCGCCGCATCGACACCTGCAACAACTGCCCAAAGTCGTGTCATTTAGTTTGACATGTATTCGTGCATATATATATAGGAATGGTGCGGAGGATATGGAGCTTGATGTGTGTCCCGGAGATCGGGGAGAGATTGGGAGGGGCTTTTTAAAGGAGATGGAACCATTGGGATTATATTGTTGGCCGAGGCTGATTTATGAGTTTTCTTTTTTGAGGGGGTGGAGGCAGGGTACACGATTGGATATCTCGCGTTTGGGTTGACTTTGAAAAAGTTGCCGGATGGATATGGATCGTTAATATTCTTCTTTGGAAAATGGTTCGTGTGTGGAGTGCAAGACTTTCGGGGCGTTGGCCTATTACGGGAGCGATTGAATTCCAAGTACTGCCGGTGGGACAATTTAAAATTGAAATCGAACGAAGCAAGTTAAAAAATTTATGTACGTATTATTTCAATATCAGCGCGTCACGGAACAAGCTCTCGATAAAACACGGGGCTACAGAGACGCACAGGCCGAGGAAATTAACCTCTCCCCCATTATCATGGACTTCCAGTCGACTCGTCGTCCGCATCTCTCTCGCTTACAATCCGAAGACCAGACAGACAGAAAAGGGCATTTTCCTCTGTAGGCAGGCCGAGAAAACCAACGCCCAATAATCCAAGACCAGAGGACAAAAGAGTGTATACGCGCCGGCGCCACCCCCCCCCCTCTTGTCAATGGCGCGAGAGAGTGAGAGAGGGAACATCGGGAGTCGATCGGCACGAAATATTTTATGCACGTCTGTCGCCAGCGGCGAAGCTACATACACGCGCTACTTGAATCCCGAAGCAGCCTCGCTTCCGGGCTGGACGTCACAGGAAACGAGATATCGCGTCCGTCTGCGTTATAGCTTTTTGAAAATCTAATCATCGTCGATTCGTGGAGGCGTGTTTCTCCGATATAATTGCCTAAAGCTGCGATTTTTATTCTTTTTTTTTTTTTAAATTTCTTTTGAGAAAAGTTTACATGGCGCCTCTTGGCAGGAGGGAAACGCGCTAGGTTTAAAAATAATTGCCACCGAGCCTGCGCGTCATTATCTATTTTCATAGATGAGGCGCTCGAAATAACGGCCGGTTTGATATTTCGCAAGGCTCTCTCTCTCTCTCTCTCCTGCGCTTATGAAAAACATGTTTTCATCGGGCACTAGCGGTTTTCTCGCGCGCGTTAATTGGCTGGATTTTCTTGCGATTCGATAAATGCTGCTCTCTGTTTTCTGCCTTCGATTAATCAAAACGCATCGCTGTTGTTGGTCAATGATTAGCCTCGAGTATTTTTAGTATCTCGGAATACCAAAACCCTCAAAATTGAGAAAAATTGAGAAAAAATAATAAATTATTTGAAAAAATTCACGAAATATATCGTCGAGGCAATAAATTTAAACCGCGCTTTCCAATGATACTCGTTAATCGAAAAGCGTTGCAGTCTCGCGTTAAAAAACATCGTAAGCGTCGATATGCGTTCTATGATCGATCTCTCCCTCTCCAAAGTCACGCCCAGCGATTATCCACCTGATACACCCATTACCGCTTACCTCTCGAACTCTGGGTTCTCCGATCACATAAAACCATCGATAAAAAAGCGACGAAAAAATAATGAAGAAACCGCGTACAATCTCGTTGCAGCAGCCTCATCATCATGATCCATCGAAAATTCGTACCTAACGATCTTGATTCTCCCCCGCGAGAGAGAGAGAGAGACACACGGACAAAGCTCGTCTGCTCGAGTAACCCAGGGTGTACTTTTCTCACGCGCTCGCTTGCATATGCATATAATACATGTATATACGCGGTTAAATAGGTATATAACACTTGGAAAGGCCAACGAACGGACGCCGAGGGTGAGGAGGAGAGTTAAGCGGGCGCTAGCGTCGAGGAGGGAGGGGAGGCCCAGAGCATTGCGCTATGCGCCTCCGCGGATCAATACCAATAGAGCCCCGCCGGCCGGCATTACAGCGCGCACGCGGTGCTCGAGAGCGCTGCCCCGGCGCGCCTGCGTATCTCTCGCCCACCCCGGCTAGAGCCGGGTGTGTCTCTCACCGAAGAAGCATCCCTCTCTCTCTCTCTTTCTACCTCGACGTTCTCTCATCTCGGCTCGATAGGGGTATAGGGATGGCTTATCGATATTAGCAAAAATATCGATTCACCGAGACGCTCTTTACAGCGGCGCCGTTGACGAGAGAGAGAGAGAGAGAGAGGGGGCTCTCTGGGCTTTGTGAGAAGCTGATCGCACACGCCCCTCCCCTCCTGAATACGACCCGAGAGCTTATAGAGGCGTCAAAGCACGTGTTGTTTGACTCGTGGATATATAAAGTCTAGCTTTCATTACTTAGGCCCGGCAATGCTCGGCACTACGTGCATTCGACACAAGTATGAAGCAAGCGGATAACGATAGAGACGCGTAGGCTCTCTCGGGCGCTAAATTTTTTCTTTCCAAGCGCGAGGAAAAGCACAGAGCCGAGCCTCGTCGTATGAGCTCCATTCCCCTTCCCTTAGCCTCTACCCCGAAAATAACCAAGCGCGCAATTATTAATAGGCGCCCAGCGAGTTTCGCGGCGAACCCGGAGCGCGGAGATATTTTCGACTCGGTTGGCCCGTCTTTCCTTACTAAATTCGGAACCCCCTTACACGCCCATGGGGGCAGCGAAAGAATCGAAAAGCCCCGCCGCGTGGAAAGCCACATATGCGCTTGAGAAAATTCCAGAGGCTTTAGGTATACACGACCGAGACGCGTATACGAGAATGAGTGCGGTATGAAGATGTTTGGGATGACGAGAGTGGTATGCTGTTTAAAAAAGTGTCTCTTTGTATTGGTGAAAAATTGGTGATTACAGCGATTAAATAATAAAAAAAGTATTACGGAGCAAACGTTTCCGTAACCTTGTATGCAACTATTATTTTGTACACTCCACGTTTGTTTGGCCGTCGTGCATTTATTTACTCCTCTATTTTATTTTTAACCCCTTTTCGAATAAATAAACAAATGTAACGGGGACGAAACATAATACCGCCACTTCTCTTTTTTTTCTCACCAAACGCTCTCGACAATTTTAGAAATATACACCGAAAAAAAACTCCGATCTTCATTCTACGCACATGAGAAATTTCACGCGATCGTCGATTTAAAAAAGATTTCCTCCGACGCACTCAGTTCCGCCAGTAATCTCCCGCTTAATCTGCCTATCGATACGATTCATCGTCACACTACAGCTCTCTCTCTCTCTCTCTCTCACTCTCTCGCGGCAATGGAAATCGTTAATGACATTGCGCGTTTGCGCCTTCTGAGAATATCACACCGGGAAGTCGGGGGGCGAAATCGGCAAGGTCCTCCCCCCCCCCCCGGTCTTATTTCTGTCCGGCATCTTTCGCGCCTAGTCTCCGCAGGGGAACAAACAATATTCCGGCTATTTCTTTAGTGCCAGCCACACGCGCGCGCGCGGGATATCCCTTTCCGCCGTTAAGCGCTCGAAAATAACCGCGACTTTCTTCGCAGCCCCTCTTTTTCACGGCTGCTCCTCGCGATGAGCTCTTTTGCCGGGCTGTTCGTTCGCGAAGAGCAAATATTTTCGCTAGCGGTATGGAAGCTCTTTCCCTCTCCGTTTTTTTTTTCTAAATAGATCGTCTTAAAAAAATAGATAAATCATTCTTTGAACAAATAAATATTCATCTTGTTTAACCGATAGCCCACGTAATATCGTGTGTATATAGGGATAACAAAATTTCAAAGGGCAATGATTGATTGGTATGCGAGCGATCAAGAGGCATAGGGCAATAGGTGTATGTCCAACGGGCTTGCACGGGAGTAGGCACGTAAATGTGGCTTATCAGGGCCGGAAACGACGGGTGTCAACTTACCAGCATAAGGGCCGGATGGCGAAAGATTATCCTTGCCGTTCTTGCCGTCTTTACTGCTGCCCCCTGTAACATCAAAATTAAACTGCTCGTTAGCCAAACACACACAGTGAGATCTTAGCTTGGCGATAGTGCGCCCATGGTATAATATACTCATAGAATTCACAAAGTAGAAACATTCTAGTCTAGAGAATAGAGAAAGAACTTTAAAGAAAAGAGAGATAGAGCAAATAGAGCGGATTTTGTGATGCATGTATATATATATATATATAAAAATGTGGCGACAGTGGAGGAAGAAGTAAGGCCAAAGCTGTGTCGTATATGCGTTATAACGCGCGCGTATTACATCTACGGAGAATCGAGTGATGCTGAAAAAGGAGAAACGCCTATCCGGAAACTCTATCGACACCCCTGAGAGTACGTCTCCTCGTATCTTATCAGCCTGCTCAGGATGCGTATACGCGCTCGCGTTTGTACTGCCGCTGACGGGTACAGCAACATTTTTCGGTCAAGGCGGCAGAGTATCTTTATTTAATTCATCATTAGCCGAATATTTTTCGATTTCGTACCCTGGCCTGCTTTTCGAAATAGCCCCCGGTGCGAGGCGCGTGTGAGCTTCTTTTTTTCTTTTCTTCGTCAAAGCGATCCTTCAGCGCGTATATATTTTAAAAACGAAATCGAGGCCTCGCGAGTCCGATGTAATAAAGCGCTCGGCTTTCTCGGCCGCTTGCGATACGTCGCTAAGCTCTGATGGGATAAGATTGCGCGTATAGCTGCGATTTATTGACCGGCGATACTTCGTCACAAATTTTACTTCGATCGACAAACGCTTGATTTTCACAAAACCCAACAGGCTAACGGGTCGTAAGATCGTCGATGCAGATTTGTAAAAGAAAGATTCCATGGAAGACGTTTACGGCGAGAGGACACGAGTGATCCGAGAGTACTTTTTTCTTTCAACAGCTCCGAGTGACTCTCTCCGGTAGCTTCTTTTGCCTCGATATTCCGCGAAACCACGAGGAGCTGACGGAGAAAAACGAGCGAGTATAGCCGCTCTCTGTCTGTGGAGGCAAACGGTAAACGGCAAAGTGCGATTAAAATCGCGCTGAGGTATAAGCTGCCGCGACAAAGACCAAAGGCAGGCATATTAGGGCCATTACCGTTACGCAATTAAAAGGAGCGATGCCCGTAAATACCGTGTTTACCTACTGTAAAACGAGAGAAGAAGAAGAAGCGCGAGCACAGAGAAGGGAAGAGCATAAAGCAAGCCGGGAGTCGCACGTTTTCCCAGTATAGAGCCATTTTCACTTGCGTCCGAGCTTCATTACTCGTACATAAGCGAAAGCCGATATGCAGCGGACCGGTTTTCAAAATAAACGGCCTATCTAATTGCCCGCCGCGTATATCTCTCCCTTTACTGTATAAGCCTTCCCCTCTTACGCGGATAGATGTAAAACCAGACTTGGTAATTGAAAAGCTCTCCCGGCCGATCGGCCCGAGGATCAAGGCCGCCGTTATACCGAGGCTTAGCCCATTTCCCTACATACACACGTATATACACCAGAGAGACGATGAGTGTGTGTACCGAGGCTTCTCGCGCGCACGCGGCCGCGTAATTGCAGTTTGCATGTGGTATAATACTGATTTTCTCTGGGTTTCTTTTTTTTTCTCGATTTTTCCCTTTCGCGGAATTATATCATTGGCAGAGGCTGCGTTACGCGCCCTGTTTTACGAACGAAGCCGCTTCACGGCTTATGGTGTAATCGATTTACGCGCTGCGAGTGTGTACTCAGCCTCCAGGTTTTATAATAGTAAAGCTTCTTCGCTTTTCTTTCTCGCATTTTATGTTTACTACTGGCACTGGCTGTAAATTTACTGAATATTTACGGGTAACATTATGGCTATTTGTATATAAAGACGTTAATATTCTAGAGTGTATTTTGAAATATCGACGATTTTCATTTATCGCACAATTTCGCGGATGTATATATATATCGGAATCGATGCACAAAAGAATTGTTTATTGCCCTACTGATAATAAGATAAAATTATAATCCGGAGCAATAAAGGAGACGCGCAAGCGCCGAGAAAATATATAACGCGCTCGAAGCGAAAATGAACAAAGGCGAAATGCCCCGTCGTTTCTGTACGTTAGCGGCGTCTAGACTTTCGATATAAATCAATATATGGAGTCTGCGGGGCGATCGAGCGAAGATGAACGCGCGCGCAATTGCGTTTACCGCTTGACTTTTCGCGTAGTCGCTTGGTAAAGTTTATTTTCCATTCTTTTTTCCTCTCTATTATGTTCTGGATAATCGAGTTTGTTAAACGAGAAGTAAATTTATAAAAAAAATTTTATAATACTCGATAAACAAAATAAAACTATTTCGAGAGGAGAGCCGGGAAACCGCTGTTCTCCAGCAAATTTCTCAGTTGCAACGACTGCGGTGTGCAAGAGAAACGAGGCAGGGGAGGAGGGGTAGACTGTTAGAGTCCAGCTAGCGTTTCGCACTTCTGCCGCAGCAAAATGCGCTTCGAGGAGCCGGGAAGAGAGATAAGCCGTATGGCACGGTCAGCTCTTCCCTGTATCGTAGCACGTTGAAACCACCTGGCTCTCCTTCCCCTCTTCGCTCTTCTCTCCTGTGTATACCACTCGGCGCTTACGAGTCTGAATAATCAGCTGGCTTACAAAGCAAGAGCTGATATATACACATACTCGCTAAGCATGGGAAGAGGCTCTGGGCAACGGTCGGATTTTTTTTTTTCGCTATACGACAATGCGATCGATACGTGGAATCGTGGATGCATATCTCTTGGAGCTAAAGTTAAACCATATTTGTGTTTGTTGAGAAAACGATTGAAGCCACTATTTAACGCACGTGAATACACAAAAATAAGCTCATGCGACTACCGCGTTGAAATTCAATATGACGAGAAGACGTTAGATGGATCGTGAGAGACACGTTTCTTTTCACGAGTAGCTCGTTATGAAAAAAAAACAAGGAGAAACCTGCTACTGCGGATTGAAGAGCGGCTTATCAATTGAACTGTCAAATTTTCTCAACAACTTGCTTATCGCATGCTTCTGGTATTGGCTCGTTTTTTTATTTTTTGTTTTGCTCGACACAGCGACGAAAATGGTTTTGTTAAATAATCAAAAGGCGCTGGATTGTACGAGGTAATCAATTCTATTATTCGACAATTAAGATGCCGGACAGGCAGTTTTATTCAATGGCAAAGAGCATTTGTCACTCGGCGCGTGGGAGGCCATGAAATTTCGTCTATTTATAGACCGCTGCTGTGTGCCTCCTCCTTCTTTGACGCTTCAACCTCTCTCTCTCTCTCTCTCTCTCTCTCTCTCTGCCGGCTTTTGAGTAAACCCCCGAGAGCTCGGAGCGTGAATATTTCAAATATCAGCCTCTCAAAAATCACGTTCTTCACTTTACTCGGCGTTTAAAACGCAAACGATCTGTTGATAAACAATCGTTTGGAAATTTTGGTAAAGTCGATTACGGAATACAGCGCCTGCACAATGATTATCCCTGGATTATTAATAATAAATAACAAGCTCGACTCTAAAGAGCAATAAAGTTAAAGACTCCATTCTTGGTAAGAGCTCGAAAAAGGAACTCGACGTCGTTGCATCTGAGTCACCGTTTATCAAAGCGCGCGCAAACAAAACCGCACGAAACTTTAGCGTACGCTCGGTGTACGCACGTTCTTTTATCAAAACTTTGAAGGGGGCGGGGGAGGGGGAAATAAGTCACCCCGCAAGAGTCGTACACGTAACGTATTCAACTCAACAGAGAGCAAGCAAGCAAGGCGATAGAAAAATCCCGCAAAGTCCAATCGAGCACAGAGACACAATCTGTCCACAGGCAGACTCATCAAGAGCGAAGGCCTCATTCCCGCGAAGCGGCATGCTGTAGATGAGCGTAAGAAGATCAGCGGGAGGACCAGATGGCGAGCCTGAGACGCAGCCGGTACGCAGCTCTCTCGGACCCCCCGCACAGCGCGACGATTTCCGCAGGGTCCATGGCCCCTCTCTCTATCTCTCTCTCTCTCTCTCTCTCTCTCGAGAGAGAGAGAGAGAGAGAGATAGAGAGAGGGAGTCGGTTAGCGCTAGGAAGCGGCGCCTTGGCCAAAGCCGGAAGGCCTTTGCCGCGCGCCGGGCCGCGACATTGCTCCCAGGCTTGTTTGCCCAGAGCGTCACGCTCGAGCCGACCTCCTCCTTCTGTTTCCTCTTCTTCTTCTCTCCTAGACGACGTCTCTTTTTCTTCGTTTTGCGCCGGCGATGTCGAACTAGATGCCGCGCTCCTTTCGACGACCGACCAAGCCTCTAGACGATTACTCGTCTTTTTCTTTTCTCTCCTTCTTCTTTGGCGAAAGACCGTGGTAATTTCAGCAAGAAGTCGAAGCGCGAGTCTGGAGGCTGCGACGCTCGCCGCAAGAGCGTAATTAGCGTGCTTAAAGAACCTTTTTCATTCCCGGCGAGATTATTTTCTTTTTGCGACGCTGGAGATGTTGACGGTTTTTCTTGTTTGTCACTGCAGACGAATTTAGATGATCGTTATTGTCAAGAGCATTGCAATCAACTTTTCGAATTTAGATGAGAATCAGCGCGGACAACCTGGAACTCCCTAACTTCCCATGAAACTTAGAAATCTGAAGTGCTCGATGGATTTTCCAATCAACGCAAAGTCCAAGTTCGAGACGTTTCGAAGACAGAGTCGGTCGTTATAAAATTCATAAAATTTGGAGATTAGATAACAAAAAAATACTGTCAATCCAATCGATAACATAATTATCCAAGCACGTCGCTCTCGAGGCATACAGCGATTCGTACACCGTGCTCAGGTGTCTTCGATCAAGGCGCGCACGCCGGCTCAAGGGCAAACATTCACGGCCGCGACCGTGGCCGCTTAACCGTGAATTAATTCTCGCGCTCGGCCTTTAATTGGATCGATTAGCGAGAGGGGCGTATCGATGCGCCAAGGCTCGCTCTCTCTCCGATAAGCTTTGATCGACACTGTCGCGATTTGCCCTTTTTTTCTCTCTCTCTCTCTCTTTTCCCCCGATTACTTTCAATTTGGAGGATAGCGCGCGGAAGTCCCGAGTCACGCGACCTAATGCGACTTGCTATATACTGTGTATGTCGTGACTTCGGATGGGATCCTTTTACGGGACTGCCGATCGCTTATAAATCAAAGTCTCCTTACTGAGTTCTTGCCTATTTTTTTCTCTCTCACCGCGCTTATGGAATAATCGCCTTGTAATTAGATCCCGCGTGGTCTCTCTAACGCTTTGCTGATTTACGAGAGGACAAACAACGGATTGAGCTTGTGCACATATTTAAATTCGTCGAAGCAACGATTTTCGTTGTCGTGCCACTCGAACGAAAAATAATAATTTATCGTTATCAGCCAAATACACACCGCGCCGATGACATAGTTAAACACGAGAAGAAAAGAATGCCAGTTTAACGAGCTTCTAAGCCAATAGGCTATAATCGTCTAATAGCTATATACGCGCGAGAGTACAGATGTAGCCGTGACGTAACTGCGGTCATAACTACACAAGACGGCACGCATCGTTTACCCCCTGCCGCCTCGGGAAACTCGAACGGCAATTAAAAATTCACCGTAAAACCAAACAAATGCCGCCTGCTTGAGAAAAACGAAAGTGGCTTAACGTTAATGGTTATATACGTACATAGACCAAGGCGTATACACGACAACCACAACACGAGAAGATAAGCGTCGAAAATTTCAATTAAACGCAAAGCACGAGCCTCGGATTCCAGGCGCGTGCGAGTATATAAGGATTCCATCGGTGCCGCGTCATCGGCCGAGTGGAAAACTGGTTTCTATTCAGCTGGAAGCTTCGAGCGCTTCTAGTAAACCGCTCGTATACCGGACTACTGACTTCTCTCTCTCTCTCTCTCTCTCTCTCTCTCTCTCTCTCTCTTTTGCACACCTGCAGCTAAGCGTTATAGCCTGCTTTATTGCGCTCTTTTTTTCTCGAATGGGATCTCTGGTATTCTCTGCGCCTATAGTGCGATATATTGCTTTGTCTGCAGTTGTCAATTTACCAGGATGCACGGCTTTTTTCCGGTTCGCTCCCCCTTTTTTCTACTCTTTTTACACTAGATATAAACGTAGAGTTTTCGAACAACAGGTTTTTTTTTAACGAGAAACAATGTTTGTTCAATCGTTCACTGATCAACGTTTTTTTTTTACATCGAGCTATTGAATTTTGAAGCTGCGAAAGTAGCAGAACAACTTTACTGTAAAGATACGTTTCTACGCTATCGAGAGCTCGGGATACAGCCGAAAATCCACGAGTACATTAATCTTGGTCAACGACTTTTCCAGTCGAATAACTCGATATTCAGCTCCGCAAGTGGATTAAACCTTTAAATCCGGTCGCACATTCACGCGCGCTCTTTATTTCGATCGGTTCTGACTTGTCTTGCACAACGTATAAGCTGTAAGCACAGCTTTTGTATCGAGCTTAGCAGACAGTTCTGGATGAATAAAAAAACCGTTGAGACGATCTCCTGCTCCAAATCTGCAACTTGTTCGTTGGTAGTACATACAGGTTGATGGAACAAAAAAAAAAGGAGGCACAGTCCAACAAGTAGGTCGACGTCAGTGGGGAAAAAAAAGAAGAAGTAGACGCTGGACGTCTGATCGGGCTGTCGGGAGGTGTCGGAAGTGAAATCGACACTCGGCTGATGAACTCGCGAGCTCTCTGCTGAAGTAATAAAGCGGGTACAACTTTATTCTCGGGCTTCCGCGCACGTGCTGCGGGCTTTTAAAGCGAGGATAGTGGGTTTGTTTTAATTTTAGTAGAGAGTTACGGAAAAATATTTATTTTAGAATTTGGATTTGAAAATGTGAAAGAATAAACGAGTGTGGAAAAGGATGAAAGAAAAGAGTCAATCGATATGGACAAATCGAGAAAATCGATATCAAACGGACGTCGGTGCGCTCGAAAACAAGTGTACTGCAGCGGAAAGAGACGTCTGTAAGAATACAATAGACAAGGCGGATTTTATTTTTAACAGCCATTTCGTAAGCCGCTCGAACACGTCGATGTTTGTATCAACCGGTTTCTCTGGCACAAACAGAAAAGTTATTTACGGAAAATTTACTTTGCGAAACAGCGAAAAATTGGCAGTATTACCGGCGATGCTAGCGCCGAAATAACACAAACTTTCTAAGCTGCATTGTAAATTTAAAAAAAGAAAAAATCCTTAATAGATTTGAATATTAGAGCCTCAAGAATTTATCCGAGGCATCGATAGTATCCATTACCATCGGTATCCCAACTCCCAAACACTCGTTCCACGCAGTCGCGTCATCCTAATCCCTCTGTTTCGCCATCGCGCAAACAAGAAAAGAAAACGCTGGAAAGCAAACAATTTCCATCGCTCGTCAAAGCTTCGGCTGACGATATCGTATAGGCGCTTCGAACTTCACCCGAACCAAAAGTGCAGAGACCGATTAATAAGCAGTCGCGATTCTATATATCGTAACAGCGGTAGTTTTGCGATTTGCCGGAGGTCAAAAGCCGGGATTACCTTACGTCGGCCGGGGTTAACGAACTCTCGCACGCGCGACTTTATCGGATTCGAGAGTGCGTTTTTGCCTTCTGGCGGCCGATTCGTACAGTACGCCAACCGACAGGATAGCCGCGGAGACGTTTGTTGTATTAATAAAGCCCTTGCGTCAGAGCTGATATACTCGCTACGTTTTTCGATATGATATTTTATTGTTCGATTCGGTGGCGAGCGCCAGTTTTAGATTTTGGTGGACTAGACGGAGTTACAGATGATCAAGTCTATTTTGAGAATCTTTTTTTTTTTTACTTTAATGAGCGTCTCGTATGTCATAACGGAATGATTGATTTTTACGGGTAAGATATAATCAGTTGACGGAAGTACGAACGAAATCTATTCTGCTTTCCAAACGTGACAGTCTCATAAAAATTCCCAAGCTAGCTTCGACTGAAGAAGAACGTGATATTACAAACGTATACAAAGGAAAATCATCAAACTTCCAGCCGAAATGGAAAATAATCCGTGAAAGCGTGTAATATCCCAATACGTGGGCGCATTCAGCAGAGCTTGCATCATCGTGCTTCGTCAGCTTAACAGCAGCCAAGAGCAAAACGCCGGTTATAAAAAGCACAAAGCGTGACATCCTTAATTAAGTCTCCGATCGCGAGTCAATGTCCCAGCCTGTATATAACCAAAATCCCCGCTGCCCGACGACTGTCCGTCCGCCAGCCAGAGGCGGGGAAATTCGGTGAGTAAGGTGGGTGGGGGGGCGAGGGGAGCCGTAGGACGTCTCGCTCGCACCTTGCCGCCGGTGAATCGATATAACGGCAGAGCCGGCTCCTTCTCCTCCGCTCCCCCTGCCCTCTCGTCCTTTGGCCATACTGCAGCGTCCGCTGCACAAGCGCCGGAGCTTTTCTAGCCCCGCACGAGCTTTCGTTGCCGGAAACGCGAGACTCGCCGATTTAAGTACTATAGCGGCGTGTAAGCTCGGTCGAAAAAAATCCTCGACGTTTGCTCTCCAGACTTGTTTAATCTGATTTTCACCAAACAGCCGAAGTTATACGAAGTCCACGCGTTTCGTCTCTACGAAAGCAATAATCACGTTTTCAATTTCCGTGTATTACCTGCGCCGGCTCTCGCGACGTGATATCCGAAAAGCCCCCGACGCCGAGTTTACAGGCGTATACCGTTGAGGAAGCTCAGCGAAGCGGCTCAAGAATAAAGGCGAGGAAAACGAGAGAGAGAGAGAGGGATATGGTGTGAGCCAGTGAGGCAACAGCCGATGACCTCAGTAAATCACTATTTTTCAAAAGCAAGCCTCGCCGAACTGAAGCATTAAATTGTCTGTTTTTTTTTTATTTTCTCTCCGACGAAATACGCATAACCGAAATTTAAAATCCCCCGAGAGATTATTGTAAAAACTCCAAGCGATGAGTCAGAAAAATCGAAAAATGACGTCAAACGCACGCCCCGAAAAATCTACAACGCATACAAAGCGGATCACCTTTCGATATATCTCGAGTCTAAGCTGGGAAATCATGGAAGATGGATCATCGCGAGAGCGAGAGAGAGAGAGCTGCCAGCATCTAGCCAGCCATATAGAGGCTCTCCTCGGCTACCCATATCGATCGGCGCGCGCTCGCGCCCATAGAGGCCCGATAATGGAAAAATCAAGCGAGACACGCTCGACCAGAGCCGAGCGATAGGTCAGAGAGAGAAAGCCTCCTCGGATTCAACAGGCCAAAGAGCCTCTGTCGGGGGCAGGATGAAGAAAAAAGGAGAAGCCGGCTGTGCCCCCGCGCGCGCCTCTGATTCATTTGCTAAGCGCCCTTAGCAACGTAAAGCTGTACACGTCCTCCGGCTTTGCCGAATGCGAGAAAGAGAAAGAACAGCTCCCGACAGAGAGAGAGAGAGAGAGAGAGAGAGAGAGAGAGAGGGGACGGAGAGACAGAGGGGCCTTGTCCTCTCCGTCATGTTTCAAGGTCGGTTTCGCCCTCCTACTCTCCCGCGGACTACCCCTAGAGGGAGCCACCGTACGAGGACGACCGCACGTGCTGTGCTGCTACTGTGGGTATATACCATGCCGGAAATCGCCAGGGATATTACACGCCAAGGCCCCTGGACGTGCCTCGACCTCCCTTTCGTTGTGTACCCGAGCGGCAATCCGATATACGCACGTGGCTCCACCTCAGTTAGACCGGCTGAGCTGACTAAAGGAAGGTCTCTTCTATTACCGATTACCGGCACTGATTATTCCTGACTTACCCGCTGTTGGGGTTTTCGACTAGGGAAAGTGAGGGTGAAAATTAGTCTATTTCTATGGTCAGCTACTTTGCATATTTTTGTTACAGTTCTAGATGATTTGTTTATCGTACGCTATGATCATTTTGCTAGTCTCATCTATAATATGTGCGAAAACTACTTTGCTAGTGCTGATTTTATCCTAGTGTAGAAACTATTATTCACAATTTTTCAACTACTTTCTGAGGGGGTCGGGGGAGGAAGATTACCTTTGTTTGTAATCGAAATTTCCTTTTTCGATCAACGCAGAAGTTTATAAAGAAATGTACAGTTGCAATTATAAGAGACGCGAGAGGTATTTACCACTACACTTTGTTAAACAAAATCGCTAATCATCAAAAATTATTTAATGTTCATTTTATGTACGATTAACCGATCAAAAATCCACGTGATTTCGTTTCTTGTAACACACAATTCAACTTCCTTCGATTACATCGTCTTCCGGTCTGGCTCGAAAGATAGCGTTACCGGCACCGAACCGCCCTTTTCTCAGTGACGCTCGACACTTGCTGAAAGCTTTCTGAACATTGACAATTGAAAGATTATCAAAACGAACATTTAAAAATTTGAAACATTCCCATGTTAATTAACAGAACATGCGGTGCGCCTATTATTGCACATTTGCAGCTCATTGATTTGCTTGTTTTTTTTTGCAGCGGATTATGTATAAAATCGAAGGAACAAGTTTGTTTGTTTAACACACACACACAGAAGAGTCTAGATACGTACCCGCATTTTTGGACACGTTAGTTTTGTCAATAATCGACTGGTTACCTAATAATCAATTTTTGGCACGTGTATGGTTCAGATGAGAAAGAGAAAGACAAAAAAAAGGTAATGTATAACACTAAGATAATTGTAAAAAAGCACACAGCACCTAAGTGAATTAAATAAGAATACAGAATTGTTTAATGCATGCTGTTAATATCTACCTAAGGGTAGTTTTATGCCACGAAAGGTCACCCAGATGATCGAGTAGTTAAAGAAGTTCTGATTGATGTCATTTAGTTTGAAATTTATGATGAGTTTTTTTTTTAATTGTTAGTTTGAAGACGAGAGAAAGTTTGTTAGTAATTTATAAGATTTTACACGAGAAAACTCGATGAGCGATTGTGTATTCCGTTAATAAATGATAAACAATTCACTACCACCAATATTTTTAAGCTGTTATTACACGCGTACAAATAAAACAATTGCAAAACCATCCGATTTTTAAAAATCAGTTTCAATTTCGATGATCCGTACACTTAACGTAGTTGGTGGTGTGAATATCAATTTAACAAGTATCAGTTTATCATCATTACTCATGAAAATCTTCTGCCAATACACTAAACCAATGATATTTGAAATTCATAAGCTGAATAAGCAAAAAATTCTATATTTTCTAAATTTGATAAGCACGGTATAATGGAAATAAAGAAAACCGAAAAACGAAGCCAAAAAGCTTGTACAAAGGTTAAAAAACCCGAGTAAACAAGGCATGTGTATTCTAAAAGCCCGCGTCTAATAATCTCCGCGATCGACTTATCGAGTTTTCAACGCCGAGAGAAGCCGCCGTTGATGCGGTTAGTACAATCGATTCGTCAAATCGACGATGAATAAGCAGAAAAAAACAAGCGCACGTTAATAACACGCGCAGGTCAAAGAGACGGCGAGTAAAAACGAAACGAGAGAGATTAGAGGAATAAAGAGAGAGAGAGCGCTCAACCCGTGCCGGCGCTTACCTTTCTTGATGAGTAAGCTAGTGACCCTGCGTAGCGCCTCGCGCGTACTCGAGCTGGAGCTGTGCTTACTTTGGCCGAAGTACTTGTTGGGCGTGATGTTGGTCGGCAGAGTCAGGGGCTTCCGTTGCTCCGCAGCTGCACCGGCCAGTCGCGCGTCGTAAGCGCTGTTCAGACGCTCGAGATGCTCGATCGACGCAGGCCGAGGCTGATTGGACTTCCGCGTCGGGTACCAGCCGCGATTTGGACCGCCTGCTAGTCGCAGCAGCTCCGTGCCTATTATCGCCTGCTCCAAGCCGGGGTTGTTCCTTCGGTATCTGCAATGAGCGTTGGATTTTATTTTTCGAAAAGAAAAAAAATTGTAAACAATAAAATTCGAGCATACCGTATTATACGCAGCGCGCACGAGCGTTTTATCGTTTATCCTATCGGAATCAAAACCATTATCGCGCGGGATGCGAAATAAAAATATTTGGCCGGCAGCCAGAGCATCTGCCATCGGACAAAAACCATCCACAGTCTAGACGCGTGGGAGACGAAAGGGACGAAAAAAAAGGGGCAAAAAAGAAAAAAAGAACGACGCCAGCCGGAAAATGCAAAGATAAAAAAAAGAGAGAGAGAGAAAGAGCAACAGTAGGGTTGAGAGACGGCTTACCCAGTGGTGGCGGTAGCCGGTGCGTACCAGCCGGGCTGCCGGCGGGGCTGAGTCGCCGGCTGTCCGGCGTTCGAGGCGCCGGCGTGCTGGGGCGTCCTCGGTATGTCGCTGCCCCGGGCGAACACCGGCGTCTCCGGCAGCGAGCAGCTCGTCTGCATGCCGGTGGCGGTGCCGTTGCTACCGTTGCCCATAGTACCGCCGTTGTTGCTGCTGCTGCCGCCCGACGAGTAGGCCTCGGTCGACGGCGAGTGGCGCTTCGTGAACGGACGTCGCCTCGACGGCCCGGGTAGATCGGTCGGTAGGGTTCGCCGCTCGACTGGCACCTGAAACGTTCGTTGTTATTGCGGTATTCATTTTTTGTTTTTGTTTTGGTTGTAGTTGTTGAGAAATTGCGCAAGTTTATGGCGAGGGAGGAGGGCAAATCCAGTTTGCTCGAACGTCTCGATAAATAATCTCCTCGTTTTATCTCTCGGAGATGTTGTTCGGATAAAATTTCTACTCGGCGAATCACATAAATGAAGGGCCATAGGAGCCAATCGACTTAATCGCGACGATATTTCTTCGGAGAGTACGAGAAAGTACGATGAAAAGGAGAGAGAGATAAGCCATTGCGCCGTCTTGAGAAATGCGTCTGCGTTGCCGAAAAAAAAGGAGGGCCAAGAGTATTGGACATTCGCGAGGATACCGGATACTTCTGTTTTGGAAACTTTCTTAATAGAATATTTATTTTACGTCGACGTTTGCGCTACGGTAAAGCGTTTTTCGTTTCAATAAAGTCACTTGGTTTCCGTTAATATCTGTTTTTTTCGAAAAGAAAATTTTATAACAATTTTCTAGTTTATTAAGATACTTATGCGCTGAAAATAGAAACTCCGTTTTTTCCATATACGAATTAAATAATTAAAGATAAACGTCAAATTTTTTTTCCGGCCTTAATGAAAAATCCAATATTATAAATATACAGCAGTGTGTACAAAAACACAGGCGCCTAAACAAAAAAAAAACAGTCCGTACAGCGCAAGCGGCTAGCGACATTGAAAAAAAAGGAAGGTTAAGGGAGGAAAAGCGAAGGCCGCTATGATGGAAAAACAGGCAAACTGCAGAGGAGGTATATGAGATGAAAAAGAAAGCTCACGCAGGAGCGAGATGAGGAGGTGGAGTAGGACAAAAGTAAAACAATCCATTCATCCCGGACTTTTCCTCTCGATCTTTTTAATCCCCTTTTTACCCCCATCATACTTCCGGCCTCGGGCGTGGTCCTCCCCGCCGCCTTTAATCTTCCTCTCTCTCTCTCTCTCTTCCTCTCGCACTTTCTCCCGTCGCTCCCAGACGCGCTTGGTTATACCTATATATATATATATAACGCCAAGCGCGATATTCGGCCGGTCTCTCGGACCGCTTTTTGCGGCTTTCAGTGAAATTGCGCGAGCCTCGGAATAAAAGGCGTACGGTAAAAAAAGAGAGAGAGAGAAAAGGTCCGGGGATCGTCAGCGATATAACTCTTTGGCTGGATGGATTACAATTGTTGCATCGTAATTCGTTATTACGCCGCCATATCGCGAGAGAAAGGTGAGAACATTATTCTCGTGTTCGTTAAAGTCGAGCTGTGTGACTTTGTCAGATTCGTACGTAAATGATTAGTTTTTTTCGTTACATTATACGCATATGAATATAAACTTTTCACCTTTAACTATCAGAACAAGCGTTACTAGAACAGGCGCTACCAGAGCACTTGTCTAGGAGGCTACCGATACCTACTCGCCGTTTTCTTTTTTTTTTCACCCGACTAAAGCTTGTACCAAAGCGGTCAAGAGTATATAAAGTTCTCTCGCTTGGCCTTACAGGATTTCTCGAGCTTTAACAAGGAGAGGAGGCTCTTTTTTTTCTTACTTAATATTACGTCGCGTTCAAGCGCCGTATATTTGTCAGCACTTCTTTCGCCCTGTAATTTGAGATTTCGCTCGTGCACGAATACGTCACTATTTGCGTTTATATATAACGCCCCTGGTGATTCGTAAGTGTTTTGGAAGCCACGAGCGAAAATGTTCTTTGAAATTTTAATTTTTTTTTTTTTTTTTGAGAATTTGTGCTTTTTTGCGAAATGTCTCGTAATGAAACTACACATCAGAATCACTACAAAATGTATTAATTATTAACACAGCAGTTTCTCGCAAAATGTATTTTTATCTTATCAATTTTCACGCAACAGACTAATTATAATATCTAAATAATACCATTTCTTAGAAAGAGAGAGCAGATAAAGGTTTTTAGAAATCATTATAATGACAGATTGCCACGTGCGCCTCAACGCACTTCTTGCGGGTATGTTGAAATCGATAGCAACGATAGCAGTTCTACACCATTGATCCCAATCAAATAATATTTCATCATACGAATTTATTCGATTTTTTTAAAAGACAAATGCTTATGAATATTAATAATTTAGAAGATAAATTGTGTGACTAAAGGTTTTTTTTGAAATTAAAAATGTTCTAGTTTAATCGTTAAAATTGACACGTTGATAAATTTAATTATCCAGTTGTCAATATTTCTCATGTGTACAATTGTTTTGTATCGACAACTATATATACCGCGGTTTTTGAATTCTCTGGATCAATTTCACATTCTACCTCTCCGCTTCATCATGAAAGTTGCATTCGTCTGTTTCTTAGCAGTACTTATCTGCGTTGTATCGGAAACACAAGGAATATGTCTAAATATAACTCGTCTGGAACATGGTGGTGTTCTTTCGTAAGTTTCTAATAGATTAAGATTTTACGTTTAAGATAATAAAATTTGGGCAAATTTTTTCAAAAAATATATGTGATATGTGATTAAAGTTCTTATAAAATATACTTTTCTCGTACAAATTAATTGTTAATTAATTTATAAACTTTGATTTTATAGAGAGGGGTGTCGCGAATACAAATGTCCGCCACCTTTAGTTCAACTTCCGCCAGATAATAGTCCTAACGCACTACCTTTTCCAGACTGCTGTAGAGGATGCGGTAAACCAGAAAGTTCTTAAAAGTTTATGATTTTATGAACAGACTGAAAAATTGTATTAAAATTAAAAATATCCTCCGCTCTTTTTTTATAAAACTCCAATAAAATTATTAAAAAAGCTAAAATTTTGTTGTAATTAGAACCAAACTTATTCAAAAACGAAAAAAGCCTATTAGATTATTCGCGAAAAAAGAAGATATCTTTTATCGCCATTTACTGCTCCATTATTCGCTCTAGCTGAAAAATATTATGAAGCAAACTTCTTCACTTTACGTAATCGACAAGAAAAAAATGTATGTGATCATACACGATTATTTATCGTTTCGCCGTGCTAAGCTAACTTCCTACGTCGTAAATGCGGCGTCGAAATTTTCCATTACACCCCAATTTAAATAAGTACCAAGTTACCGTCGACGTACGTATCCATAACGCTGGAGTCACAAAATCTAATCAGTTCAGTCAAGTATAACAAGTAAATGTACCAAATTTGAAGTCAATATGTTTTATTTTCGTTCGAGTCATCGCGTTCCAAAAAAGGCATCACATACGTATACACATTTACAAATATATACAGACTTTTTCTAAAAATACTGTTTTCTTGTTCAGGGACATTCACAACGTAAAAAAAACAAAATTACTGGATCGAAATTTTTCACCATTACAGATCTTTCTCTTTGAGAAAGCAAAAGAGGTACGATTACCGACACTCGAATTTTTCTCCATTTCCCTTTCCCGCAATTTTCTTATTACGCTCCCCCTATTCTCTCTTTCTCTTGCTCCAATCCCTTATTTAAATTTTTCCCTCCGACTTTATTTTTTCTCGTTTGACTTGTATCCGATTCAATAACGCCCTCGAGAGCCTCCACAGACCCTCGACGAATTTTCCGTCGTTTTTTTTCCGGAATATGCGCCGGCACCTTTTTTGATTTCCTCATTTGCCCGCGCGGACGCATAAGCTGTGCACGTCGAGGGTAGGGAAGCAGCATAGAGAGGGAAAAAGAGTTTATCGATTTATTCATCGTTAGAGGGACTTGACGGATCCGCGACGAAAAAAATTTTTCCTTTTTCCCTCTCTCTTTTTTGTACTCGAGAGCCGAGTGCTGAGGGCTTGATTGATTGCCGGCTTTAGCGTTAAATAAAATTGTTATTATTACAAAAATCCCTACCCCCTTTTCCGTTGATCAATCGCTCGGGATTATATCATTTATTCGCTTTACGTTGCAAAATTTACTTTTTTCGTTAAATTGTCAGTTTTTTGTCGACGTATTATAATTATCAATTTACACGTGTCAAAATCGACGCGATAAATTTTACCAGTTTATTAAGTCTGTGTATATCGAAGCGTGAAAACCACTTGTTTTCAATAGTGCGATTCTCGGGTATATTTCCTCCCAAACGCCTACAAATGCGTATAATCCACGGGTCAAGCTTGAATTTCGATTTCCACGCGTATCGAGCGTCTATACGACGCGCTCTGTTATTTACGCCCAAGAGCCATAATTCGCAGCCCTTCCCCTGCACGTAACGACGCCTTGGCCGTCGCTTACATGCATACATACGCTGTTCGTGATGTGTTCGGCTAAGAAACGGTTGGCTGCCTCTCGGCAGAGCTTGCTATTTGTTCTGGCGTTTATGAAGCCACCTGCTGATGATATCTTGCGTATATGGATTTTTTTTTCACCTCTGTAATATACATTTATTAGTCGACGCGCTAAGGCCCAGATGAAAATGAAGTTAAACCAACCACAGGCTGAGCTTCGTCGCAATAAAGCCGTGATTCCCTAAAAAAGAGACGACGCCGAATATATATACGTCGAGAGGCAGATGCGCACAAAGACGTAATATAAGACAAGCCTCGATGAGAGTATATACGAATAACTCGGTATACGCGGTCGAACGAGAGGCAGGTGAAACCAGCGCGTGTGGCGAGGAATAAAAATGGCAAGAGACACTGCCGTGAGAGATAAAGGGAGAACGAGAGGAGGGCGAAATACGGGGAAAAAAAGAAGGGGGTGAACAGGGCGCGAGGGAGAAAGGGCGCGCCTATATTTTCTTGTATTTTTCATTCGCCAGTCTTTCGGAGTCTACCCCCTTCCCTACCTGGTTCTCCCTATACATACCCTTTCGCCTTTTTCGCCCGGGCCTTTTCCCCAGCCGTTTGTTCTCTCGCGATTTTCAATCCACGCGCGCGCGCCGCCGCCTGTTGCCGAGCGCTTTCTCCAGTCGATCCAGACTACCTTCCCCTTCCCCTTCTTTTTTCTCTCTCTTTTTTTTCTGCGTTGCGGGAGTTTTTGATTAATGAGAAATGGAATTTTCACGCTGTTTATTAGCGATGCGTCGCGCGCTTGTGAGTTTATTGTTGCGTTTAAGGTTTTGAGAAGAAAAAGGGGATAAAGGATAAAGAAATGCGAAGGGAAAGGTATTATTTTAGCCATCTAAATTAGTGTATTTACCCGGCGACGACGAAGGGAGAAGGGAATGGAGAAAGGCAAGCGAAGACAATTTCTTGATTTCCTCACTCTTCGCTTCTTCTAATTAGCTTCTTTTCAGTCCTCGCGCTTACACCTCCTCCCCCTTTTTTTCTTTCTTTTTATTTTCACATCTTTTTTTCTCTTTTTTTTTTGCGGTTGCCGCTTGAAATGTTGGACGCTTCTCGGGTTTCCCGTGTTTCAAAAAAATGCCGGCTTCTCGCGAGATTAATTTCGTTTTCTTTTGAATAAATGCAATTAAAGCGCGAAATAATAAGTTGCTCAAATGCAAACTTTAGATTAACAAATATTTTTTAATAAACCTAGAGTTAGAATTTTTACAGCCTCGGAGTTTTTGCGTAATAAAAAGTTGCTTTTTAAGCGCGGACGTAAAGAAAAGAAAATGTTGATGCTAATGAGGATCGTAAATAAGCTAGCCGGTTGCGCGAGTAAAAATTTTAACGAATAATTCCCGACGTTTTATGTGGATTTTCTGAAAAATAAAGAACGTTACACCTTTTCCGTAGTTGGGAAGGAAAGGATGAGCTACTACACCCAATTGAAATTCCATCAATGTCTTTTAAGTACCGGTATAAAATCAATACTGAGTCTTCTCCTTATTTGTTACAAGTTACTTCTTTATTCATCCCCTCCGTCTACAATAGTAACGCGATAGAAGTTTGTATCCCGAACCTTATTTTACTCAGCTTTCGCTGTTTTCAAAAATGTACATAAACTCAGACTCCCTTTTTTTCTCTCTCTTCATCCCTTCGTCACGTAATACAAACGTAAATTCAGTCCCAATGCACAAACACATATCCATCGATCACCTCAACAACTCAATTTTTCATCCGAGACTTCAAAACTGCATTTTATTTCCAGAAACGATACAGAAAAACTTTGCCAAAAATAAAGCAAAAACCACCCCCGTAACATACGGATCTCGAGACGCGAAAAACTTTTTGAAAATCCCGCTCCCCTTTAAAGCCCCGCCAACAATCCCCGTGGACTTTCGCCGGGGCATTGCAGTCGCGATTCTCGAGCGTTACGCGTCGAAACGGCCTATTTACGGTCGCCGTGGGAGTAGTTGAAAAGCGCTCGCGGCGCAAGTTCGCTTCGGGGAGCAGGGAAATCAGGCTGTTCGCAGTTGCCCTCCCCCTCTTCTTAGTCTTGGAGAAGTTTGCTCGCGATGCTACAAGACGCTCGCGTCGTTTTGTTTGTCCGCCAATTCGAATGGGCCGAAGAAGAAGCAGCTCGGAAAGTTTTAAAGACCTTGGCCGGCTGCAAGCAGCAGCCTTCGGACGCTCCGTAACCAACGTTGCATTTTCAAGAGCACTTCTACCCCGACTGCCTGCGTCTCCCTTTTTCTTCTGGGATCCTTGACGTATGTTGGGATCAACAAACGTTTTTCATAGCCAGCAAGGCCTCGACGTGGAAGTAAATTATGTTTCCGCTCGGACAAATGCTACTCGACTCTGCGCCTCGTGAACTTTAAAGAGCTTTCGAAACTTTCGAGAATCGCCAAAGAAAATGAGTATATTGCCCTTGCTTTTATTTCTCTCGGCATACCGATACGTTCCTGCTTTCCTTTTAAAACTCACCCCCCAGAGTAATGTAAGAATAAGAATCGACGTGTTGAATAAACACATGAACGTAAGAAACGAGCGTACCTCGCGTCTGGCATTGCCAATGCCACTAGTACCAGCAGCACGTCTGCGGGAGTATCCAGCGTCCATGGACCTCGTGTTAAGAGATGCTGTGTGATGCTGCTGTTGGTGATGGTCCTTGGACGAGTCGAGACTGATGCCTCGATGAGGCGGTACCCGCGGTCTGTACTCCATCGTGCGGTTAACTGGTTTGCTTGCCTGGGGCCTCGAGCCGGTGCCGTTGCAGCCAGCCGAGCCGCCGACGTCCGAGCTCTCCTCGTCGGCCTCTTCTACCGGGGATGGCGGTAGTGGCGGGAATTCCAGTACCTCCACGCTCACCTGTACACGTTCAGAGTTAAGTATGTTTTTTTATTGCAGGGTATGATTTGTTTTAGAGCGTATGCTTAAATTAAAGTTACAAAAGTACTCGAAGTCATTCTACTTTTGTCGTATTATAAAATAATAATAATAATAATAAGTAACAGTCTTCGCACCTGGAAGTCCGGATTCTTCGAGTCCTCGAGTATAGCATCGATCACATTCTCGATCTGTTTCGTGTCGTTCTTGTGATTCTCGATATCTCCGGGCCTGGTCCTCCTGCCGGAGGCATATATATCCCCTCCGTTGATCCTCCTGCGTTCGTGTTCAGCCTTCGGCGCATCGGTGATGTCCGTCGCATGTGGTGGCGGTTGAGGCGGTTGCTGCTGCGCGGGCGGTTGGATCGACTTCCTCGGCTGCCTGCAGTCGTAGGGCTCGTGCTGCCTGCGCTCGTAGCTGCCGCCGACCTGGAGCTCGGCACTCTCGTAGCTGTTGCGCTTGTGTCGTCCGCTGCCGAGCGAGTCGCCGTTGCGCCGGGCACGCCTGCCCTCCTCGACCACCTCGACCTGCTGCTTCACCGCCGCCGGCGCATCCTCGTTGCGCCGTCGGCGCGTCACCTCGCAGCTCTCGATCTGCTCGAGCCCGTTGTTCTTCGCGCTCTCGATCTCCTTTATCTCGTCGCTGACCTTCTCCAGCTGGCGGCGGTTCTCGTTCAGCGCCTTCGTTACGATCTGGTCCTCGATCAGCAGGTTCACCGGGATCTTCGTGTGATGGTGCTGGTGGTGCTCGTTAACCGAGCGCCGCGTTGCCTCTTCACCAAGCGGAGCCGCTCCCTTCGACGTCGTTATGGTTATCCCATTGCACTCGCTCGTCCTCTCGGCGAAGCTCGTCAGCTTCACCTTCTCAACCCCCTCCAACTCCTCCTCCTCCTCCTCGTCATCATCCTCATCGTTATCCTCAGTTTGCGTCGCCTGCTGCTGTTTCGGCAACTCCTCCCGTGGCTTCTCCACTTCGACCTGCTCCGTCTGCTCCTGGTGCGTGGACTTGCGCTTCTGCCGACGCTCGTCCTCGGAGCTTGCACGGCCGAGGTCCGGCTGCGACACGCAGGACTGGACGTTGGCGAACTCCGCCGGTGGCTCGCTCAGGCCCTCGAGCTTGCTGCTCTCCTTGAGCAGGCTCTGGATGTTGTCGAAGGTGTTGGAGTAGCGCCGCGGTCCGTAGAGCTTGCGCAAGCTCTTGCTCGGCGAGCGCGGAAGAATGGCCTTGCGCTCCTTCTTGCGGCCCCGGCGGATCACGTAGGTGCCGCTCTTGGTGAGATCGTGCGGCCGCAGCTGATCCAGGTCGTTGGTCGAGGAGTCCGAGTACGGGGAGATCAGATCGTCGTCCGTTGTAGACACCCGGGGGTCCTGCCAGTCGTCGAAGTCGCGGAGCTTTGACGCCGAGCCAACACCTAGGAAATAAATAAAAATCAAACAATCTCGTTCCATAGTTCGTGTACATCTAAGACATATACGCCTCAACTCACTTGATACGTCGCTACTCTTCCGGCGTCTGCGTCCAACGACCTTAGTACTTCCCGGCGCGTAGAGCGGGTCGTCGTCGAGGGAGACCTCCCAAGCGATGCTGTGCCTCTTGCTGAGCGCAGGCGGCGGCGGTAGGAGCTCCTCCAACGAGTCGTCGGAGAAGTGCTCCTCCTCTGACTGGGTCCTAAAGTCCGTGGAGTTCCTCGTGGAAAAGTCGGAATTCCTGGTGGAGAAGTCGGAGTTGCGGGCCGAGAAGACCTCGGAATACCGCTCCTCGGAGCAGCGCTCGGACGTCTGGGCGGAGAAGCCGCGGTCGCTCGAGTCGCCGCGGGGCAGGCTGAACGAGACGAAGTCGAGGTTGCGGATGGAGAAGGGCTCGGAGCTCGGGGCGCTCACGCGGTCGTTCGAGCTCGCCCCGGCTATCGAGAAGTCAGAGTGGAAGCGCTCGTTGGACGCCGCTCGCGAGAAGTCCGAGCTGTCGCAGTTGGCGCGCATGGAGAAGCGCTCGACGCTCGCGGAGCTCGAGCGCGGCATCGACGAGCGCTCGGACTCGGAGTAGTGCCGGCTCGAGAAGCGGCCCTCGCTCGAGTCGGAGTTGTTGCGCCGACGACTGCTGCGCTCGGTCGCTGGCATGCTCGCGCCGCTTACGCCGCCTATGCTGCCGGCCGACGCGGTCGTGCTCGCGTTGTTTAGGCCCCCGGCACGGCCGCCACGGCCGTTGCCCACGCCGCAGCCGCTGCTTATGCTGCCGGCTGAGCCCGAGCAGCCCCCGACGCTTACGCTCGCGCCTCGGTTCCTGCTGCTGCTACGGCACTCGTTGTGGCTGTTGTTCATCAGCAGGCGGTCTTCCACGCTGTGGAGAATCGAAAGGTTGATTGTTAATAATTTTTTTGCTATTGAGAATTAAAAAAAGAATCTACACAAAGTTTGGAGGGACATTGCTTTTGAGCACTTGGAAGATATTGACTTGCCGGTGTAGCTCGCTATACGTGCCTGGCCAACGAGTAATAGGATTACGCGGCGCAAGTTAAGCCGGAATACCTTCGACGCCATATTATCTTCGGGATTAAATCTCTAGTTCAGCAGTTTAATTAGTTTAATCGTATCAGGCAAAGGCGACTCTCGGTACAGGCTCCATTTTGTGGCGATTACAACGTCGTTGTTACAGGCACGCCGTTTAATTTAGCCAACCAATCAGTCCCTTGTCAAAAATCAAGCTCACCTGCTAGACTTGGTGATCTCGATCTGTCGATTAGCCCTGCGCGATCCCGGATGATGATGGTGATGGTGATGGTGATGATGGTGATGATTGTTGTGCGCAGAGGCGCACCTCTCCTTCTCCGGACTGGGCCGATTCGAGTCATCCTCCTCCTCCTCCTCGTCATCCTCGTCGTCGTCCTCCCTCTCCTCGTCCCCGTCCTCGTCGTCGACTTCATCCTCCTCGTCCAATCCATCCTCGGACGACTGTCTCAGATCCTCGAGACCATCCTCGGACGATGCGTCCCGCTGCTGTTTCGCTTGATTGCTCGGCTGCTGCTGCTGCACCGCTGGCTTGTCGAGGCTGGCCGCCGCGACGACGACGACGTTGCCGCGCACAGGGGCCCAGTTGAACGACACCTTGCCGTCGTAGGGCAGACTGGCGAATTTGCTCGGCGGACTCGGTGGCTCGGCCAGTCTAAATGGCTCCGCAGCCCCGCTGCCGCCGTTCTCCGACTCGCCGTTCTCCCAGCCGTAGGGCCGCTGATGCCTCGTTTTTGGCTGTTTTTTTTTGGATTTTTTTTCGACATACAGTCAATTATTAGTTCGAGATCCTTTAATATCCCGGAATTTAGGGGAATCGACCAGTCGGGAAGCAGACGAAAAGATCCACAAGGGTAATCGCACATGATTCTCCCATATAAATCAAGAGACCCGCGCGCTCTCGTCGAGCGCAGACCGAAATCCTCGAGCTAAAGCAGCAAAGTGCGCGCCTCTCCCCCCATAATTCGTAAAGGGCAGACGCAGCAAGAAATTGCTCTTTCTACGCAGTCTCGCGTGTGTATATTTCTCCCACCCCATCCTCTTACAATTTTTCGTCCACGAAACGCGAGAAAGCTCTCAAGCGGTGGTAAGACGGAGAAGCTATATCGATTCGATAAGCGATTTACGGCTTTTAGTATCGAGCGGGAGGTAGAGACTTTCACCCTTTGCTACCCCGTGTGTCCCGCGCCGTACACAAACTAATAACTTGGGGAATTTGGTGGTCTGCCACGACAATAATGCCAGGCTTGCAACCGACCGGCAACTTCGTGCTCGAGTTATTTTGTCAAGATAGAGAGAGAGCGACGTTGGCCCGCGCGCGCGTGTCTTGTATATATATGAGTGTGTGCATAAACCGACCTTACGTTGGGTAATTTCGTCTTGGAAATAACTGCGGGTACTCCGAAAATCACGTTGCATTAAATTTCGCGACGCGACGTTTATTGAATTACGAGAAAAATTAACGAATTTGCTAAACGAGTACCCTCTTTTTGGTCGGTCATTTTCCGAAACCGATAGATCAACATTAAATTATCTTCAACAGCGAAACATCGGCTATTTAATCGCGTACACGCGCGCCCGTATATATACAACCGGCGCTTGATTTACGTCCACTTAATTACGCGCAAACAAGCCCTGGCGAGAGTCTCGATCGATCGTTAAACACGGGGAGTAAAACCGAACACCAAAGACGCGCTATACATACCAGCACAGACTCGACATTGTCTAGTTTGGGGGCCGTATATAGCAATGGTTAAACACAGGGAGGGGCAAACAAGTATCCTCGGAGAAACGAATCGTGCGCTATCTGAGCCCATACAACCGAGGGAGAGAAAGGGTCAACTTACCAGGGTCGTTTGGGTCGTGACTGCGTGTCCTTGACGCTTCGGGTCGTCCATCGCGTTCATCCACTGCTGCTGCCGGTTAGCACGGCGTGCCGACTGCTGCTGGCCACCTCTCTTCGACGAGTTTCCCGGGGAAACCCTGCAAGACAAAGTCGAAACGAGTCAGTCGAGCGAGCTTGCACTCTCGGGCCGAGAGTTGTATCTCTCTCTCTCTCTCTCCTCTTGATTAGTCGGCTGGGAGATGTGGAGCGTGTGTTCTGCGGCTATGCAGTTATTGCTTAATCGGATGGCGGCTGGTTGAGCTTTGCGAGCGTGTACCGATATTGCTGGATTTTGATCGATGAGATTGGAAATGGTCTCGACTTTTTCGCATGTTTTTGCTTCTACTGATTTTCAAAATTTTTTTGTCTGAATGACTTTCTCGTGTATTACACTGATGGATTTGACGATTAAAAAAAAAAAAAAATTCCATGCTCACCGGTAAGCATGCTATTGTCGATCGAATCATCGATAAGCTGTCATTTACTAAAATAACGCTAAAAAAAACAAGAGGAATAATGTGGCTCCGATGAAAAAAATATTTCCAATCATCCGAAACTTCCAGAGCGGTTTAAAAAAAAATTAAAAAAAAGGGCATCGATTCCCGTCGAATATAATTACATCCGTCATCTTTGCTATTACTCGGCTGATTTACAGCTGACTGGCTGACGTAAGCAGCCAGTGACGCTGGCTATAGGGGAAAGAGGAGGAGACAGAGTACTATATACAGGCATACATCGAGAGCAACGGACATAAATCCGCGTCTCGACGCAGCAGTCGATGCGCTCCAGGTTACGACTCGGCCGATTTATGAATTTCCCCGAGGAGCTCGAACATCCGGCCTTCCGTACGGCTGAGCGCGATTGGATTGGCAATTATGAGAGCCAAAGCGGAGCAAGACGCGAGAACGGGGGTTCCCCCCTAGCCCTTCTTGCGCTACTGCAGCCGATATTCGTCGAAATGCCATTAGACGCCGGGGATGATTTATACACCAGCGCCGGTTTTTTTCCATTAAAACGCAATCCACCGGCTGAGCGCAGATCGAACGGAACTCGCGAGCGTCTATACTTCTTTCCTATACCCCTTTTTTATCCGCCGCTGCTTTTCTTCGGCGAGCGCGACTCGCTAAAATGGAGAGAAATTTAGATATGCAATTTTTTTTTTCATTTTTTGATGCTGTCGTAATAGTCATGAGCCAAGGGATATTTTAATTCGAAATTACAGAAGTATAGAAATAGAATCGCGTGTCCCTTAAATGTCTATTCGATCGGTCATATGTATATGCTTATATACACGACGAACCGGCGGTAAGAGAATCTTGGCAGGGAAAACGGTGGGCAAACTCTCAGTCTCGAGGAAATAAGATCAAATCGAAAGCAGAAGAAAAGCCAAAGACGCTCGCGACTTTGAATAAATTCCCCGGGCGTTATCAGCACCTCCAGACGATTGATTTACCCCCTCTCTTTCCATTCTCTTCTTTTTGCACTCGCAACTGTCTCTCTCTCTCTCTCTCTCTCTCTCTCACTCGCTTCGACGTCTCGGTCCTTAAGCCCGAGGCTGCTCGTACATCGCGGGGGCCAGCCAAGAGAGCGGCTATGGAGAGGCGGGGAGGGGACGTTAAAGACGGCTGAAGGAGAAAGTTTGATTGTTCGCAATCAGCGATCTAGCGTTTAAATTGCTACGAGAGGGTCTGTCCTCTCGAGCTGTCCCTGAAATTGGTTGGGTATATATACGCTTGACGCGAGAGAAAGAGAGAGATGCCTCTTGCAAATTACTTTCGAGCGCAGTAGCACCACCGAGATATCTGCCTGTGTGTATATAGATATAGGCGTATAACGTACCTCGTTTTAACGGAGCGAACGAGAGCTCATCTTCGGGTCCGTTCCTGTACTGCCGAATCTGCGCCCGGACGCTGATAAACGCATTAAGAATAATCGAATCTGTCTCTCTCTTTCTGCCCCCCCCCCCAGATGCGATTTTCTAATTGTGTTTCTGGACCGACCGACGCCGCTAGGCTCTCGTGAGCTCATACAACCGATATTTTTGTGTTTCAGCAGCCGAAAAATAATAATCCGTGATCGAATCGAAGAAGAAGAAGAAGAGAAGAAGTCCAGCAAGACGTCTGCCGGCGTCTGTTCCGAATTCGCCGGGGCGCGCGCGCGCACGTATTGACGCGAACGAGGCGACAGCCCGAGCTATACGTCTACCCTCGAATGAGAGAGATAGAGTACTCGCAGCTCGCGCTATATACGTGAAAGTTGTCCAAAGGACTCGAGAAATCCCTGAGAGTTGCCGGCGAAGGGAGTTCGGTAGAGACGTGGGCCCCCGGTAGTTTAAGCGACGACTGGCGTGAAATTCGTTCGGCTCGATTGCAACTGCATGACCGAGAGCCCTTCCCCATACTGAGAGAGAGAGAGGCGCCTCGAGCGATTTGCCGCAATCGCGAGCAACGACGCGCCCGGCCTCTCTCTCTCTGTAGGCCCGTCTTTCTCTGCAATTTCAACGTCAGTTTAGAGCGGCCCTCTCTCTTCGCATCCCAAATCCCTGTACGTCTCTCTTCTTCTCTTCCCCCTATTTTCTTTTCTCCGTCTCTCCCCGTGTGCTCTTTTCTCTTTATCGGGACAGACGCTCGGGCCAATTCTTCTCTAAGCGCGTCGTCGTACGCGAGAGCGAAAAACAAGCTCGTACGAATCGACGTTTCCTTCTTCTTTTTTTCTTTGCCAGCGCTCGCTCTTCGTTTTCTCCCAGACGTAGTAGAGAGAGATACTCTTGGTTTTTAGGGCTTTGTTTGTTCTACCGACGGAGAGCTACTTTGGACCCGCGTGCTGGTTAACGCGATTTAATTGAGAGATCGTTCGTGGAATGAATTCCGTGGGGTTTTATTGCATCTCGTTTGTGTACTCACATGGGGAGGAGAGTGGAGATGATGCGTTCAGCCTCTTCTGGTGGCGGAGGAAATTCCTGGGCAGGAGCTCCGCTCGAATCCTGGGGCTCAGGACAATCCGGCACCGGACGTAATGCTACCAACGCCATTTTCGCTTTCCGGCCATTCATGCTCATGTATCCGTCGTCCTCGGATTGATGCCCTGATTTAAAATAAACAAACGAATTGTTAAGTTTTTTTTTCTTTTCAATCTAATTGAATTGAATTTTAAATATTGATTCAATTTATTTGTGTTCTTATCCCTTTGAATTAACAGGGATCATAAAGTTAAAGCGCTCCCTTGGCATCGCTGCGCGTGCAGATATCGGAGGTTTTTAATAATAGCTTAATTAAGATTTCCATTTAAGAAGAAGACTACGGTCTAACGAACCCCAAATTACTCTAACTACGGGGAGAACGTCTTTTAAATGGATGCTCCCCCTGCTCCTCTTAAACGGGAAGACAGTCTTATTAACACTCGGGAAAACAAAGTTATATGAATCGCTACAAGCGCAAACGGCGAAAACAGCTTAATCAATTTAAGTAAGGCCATTCATAAAAATCAAGCCAAACGGCTATACCAACTAAAAAGGAAAAACACGCAGTCAAGTCAACAATCAACATCCACGACCACAATACCCCATATTCTTAAAACTTCCGATTATTCCCTTCGCAACAAGGCTCGAGGCTCATTCACGAGCAAGCTCTTCAAGCTCCCCGTTATTTTTCCGTCTCCCTTACCGGCGCGCAACTTTAATTCCCTTAAAAAAATTGTAACCTCCCCCAACACAGCGTCGAAGCGCAAGCTTTCCACAATCGACTACAGAGACGTAAAATCGCAAGAGAAGAGGAGAGGAAAAAAAGGTGATAAGGGTAAGCCGGTGTTCAGGAAAATCCCGTAACGAAGAAAAAAAGAAGAAGAGAAAGCCAAGTGAAGAGACCGAGAAAACCCGTGAGGCAGAGGCGGGTACAGGGGGATGAAGAGAAGAGAAAGACCGTCCAGCTCCCGCGGCGGTAGCAGAAGCGGAAGGGAGGAGAAAGGGAGAGGGAGAAAAAGCATGCCGCCTCGGCTATAATCTTTTATTCATTCGCGCGCGGCGTATGCAGCGCAGCGTCAGCAGCGCTACTCACCCCCTCTCTCTCTCTCTCTGCAACCGCATTCAAAGCTCGAGCCGGGATGAAAAAAAAAGGAGAGAGTAAAAACGACGATTCCACAGCGGCTCGCGCGTGCAGCGCTGATAAGCTCCGCGCGCGCGGTTTACTCCCAATGTATCGCTGATTTCGGTGTGCGGGCCCCCGCTCTTCAACTCCCCCCCCCCCTTCCTCTCGCGCTACGTGGCGAGGATGTTAAGGAAAGCGTTTGGTATACACTTTTTCCACGTAGGCCACACAGCTCTAGCGCGTCTTTATTTCCTTCCGGATTTTCCAGCTACTTCTCGATGGCGCGAGAGAGGGAGGGGATACTCTTATCGCGAGCGCCCGCGTGAATAGTAGACGCTTAGGAGAATATTGAATTTAGTTCCTAGGGTATGGGTGAAGGGACAAGAGGTGGAGGGAGGAGGAGGTAAGGACGATTCGATTGTTCGCTTTCGAGGAGACTTTAATTCGATTATTCGGGATATACATTTTAATGGGAATTGCTAGCCGAGTGGCGCCGAGCTGAATATTGAATTGAGGAGGGAAGGGCGGGATGAAAATTAGCTTTTATACCTTGAGAGAATAGCGCGCATATGCTGGCTAGATCGTTGAGAGATTCGGTGAGGAAAGATGGATTATTATTTTATTTATCTACGAACCCTGAACCCCCTTTTTTGATGTCTACAACAAGACGTTCTCTTTGGCGTTTTACCTATTACAAACCTTATGCGCAGTGTTAAAACACTTGACACGCTCTCGTAGCCCTCTTGCAAAGTCTCTCTCTCTCGCAAAAGCAGGCTAACGAAAACATTCCCGGGGGGGAGAAACGAGAACATCCGTAAAAGCTTTAATCTTGCAAAACATGCCCGGGCCCTTCGCTATTTGCCGAGGAAAATAAAAGCGGGAGAAGGAAAATAGTCGAAAAGAGAGAGAAGAAAAAAAAAAGAAAGAGAGAAAAATCCGCTCATTGGGAAGCAGTGATTCGTGAAGCTTGGACTGAATGGCGTCGAAAGAGAGAGAGAGAATCTTACCTAAGGACGGGCTCTCGTCGTCCGGCGTGAGGCCGATGCTCGGCTCGGTGCTGCTGCTGCAATCGGTCGCGAGTCCGGCGCCGACTCCACCCCCGCCGCCACCTCCTCCTCCTCCACCGCCGCCACCACCGCCGCCGCCACCCTCGCCCTCGACTTCGTGCTCGTCGTATTCGGAGAGCACTTTGTCCAAGAGCTCGATCGATCGCTGCACATCGTCACCTCTGGAACAGAACAAACGTAGTCTCTACAGTCTTCTCCGCCTGGATTACACCGTCACTTTTGTCAAATATATATGTTTCTTTGTTTATTTAATTGCTCTGGTTTCGAATGATAAATCGCTTGGGTTTTGTAAATTCGGCGCGTGAGAGTGACTTGGCAAGGAGGAAATGGTTGATCGAGGAAAGAGAGAGAGAGAGAGGGAGGACTAATTGAAAAGTGCGATCTCGCTTTTAATTGAGTCCTCGGATTAAGTGCTCAACCGTGTAGGAGTAAAAGGCCTGATTAGATCGCGGAATTAGCAAGTAGCGCGTGCAATTAGCATTTATTTTTACTCCCCGCGTGTATCCACACACACAGACGTACCGTGTACAAAGGGGCCAGCCTATTTCCAATGCAGAAACACACTTGGCCCGAAAAAGAACTTTGCGCTACTTAGAACGAGAGGCAAAAGAGTATGGGGAGGAAATTTTCTTTCCTCGTGCCAACGTATATGTATATTTTATCCTCATTCAAGATCAAAGGGCCAACTTTTCATCAAGTTTCCAAGCGACTCTTATCAAGCTGTATATAGTTCGTCTGACAGTTGGCTTCTCTTGGCGCAAGACAGACAGAGAGGCACACTTCGAGAGGAGAGTTAGCGACGACTGACCCTGGGGCTCGTTAAAGCTCGTCCAATGAAATTGCTGCCTGCCGGAAAATTACTTCTCCCGTCCGTCTGTAAGCGTGTGTCAGTGTGCCTGTCTGTTATACGTGTGTTACTCGGGGTCACGCAAGGACACTCCCTTCAAAACACTTCCTTATCTTTCCTTTTTATACTTTTATTTTCGTTTCGACTGCCTACGGGCCATCTGGTCTCCCTCTCTCTTTCTCCTCTACCGCGCGCTATTCGTTTTCACGAAGTATTTCCTCTTTTATTTGAACGGGGAAAAGTGGGTATACTCATCATTTTTTCTTTTATTTTCGGATGGGTAGAGAGAGAGAGAAAAAAGAACATTCTTTTAAATGAACGCAAACAAGTTTATTTTGATATGCTGACGAAGCTCGCCGAAATCGAGCTTTCCCATTCAAAAGCTTCAATAGAATCTGTATGAAATATAGAGATGTTAACAGGTAGAGAAAGATTATTTTTCGCAATAAAATTAATATAAAAGTTCTGTACGTTTTTGGTATTAAAACTAAGAAAAACGAGGAAGTAAAAAATTCAACAATTTTTTTTTCAAATATGTCGCTGGAAAACGAGTACGCAGCGTTGATAATCGAGGAAAGCCAACTTCTGACGTCTCATCGTTTATCCTGCCTAGACCCCTCCATCAAAACACACCGCAAACGATTCTCCCCGATCAACTTCCCTCGGCCCTAATATTATCTCTCAAAATAGCTTTAAATAACACACTATTCGCAGGCACATCATCCTCCCCATAATCATCATCATCATGTTTGCCATAGCTTCGCAACTCCCGGGGCGAAGCTGAGAAGAAAAGAAAACAAATGCAGGGCACACGCGCGCGCATGGCGCGGAGATGAAATCGCGATTGCAATGACGCGAAACAGCCGCCGTCCGCGATTCTAATCGCCGAGCACAAAGAAGCGCCCGACGGCTCTGCCCGCTGCTTCTATAGAGAAAAAAGAAAAATAAACAAAAAAGCCGCGGGGAGAGACGCTTAATGGGCCGCGACAGGACTGTGACCTCGTTTTTCCTCGACGACGCGTGTACGTCCTGTTCTACTACGCGGAAGAAAATACAGCCTAGAGATTTTAATTGGCCGTAGGTACCGGTTTTTTTTCTCTTCGTTCGAGGGACGCGAGCTTTTTTTTTGATTGATGAAGCCGGTTACGAGCCTCAAGTGCCGAGATTGCGCGTGAGCTATTCAAGCTTTTATGCTCGGGCTCCCCTCCCTTTTCGGGTAAAAGGAGAGCTTGAGCTTTGAGATAAGGGAAAAGCTTAACCGACGTACATATCGTTACCAAGAAGAATTTGCTGCAATATTGTTCTGGAGTATCATTGCAAGCGATAAATCGAGCTTTTTTCGGTGTCGTAACTGATTATTTATATTCTTTTAAAATCCAATTTTTTTACAAAAAATTATTCGTTTTCTAATGAGAATGCCAAGCTCGCAAAAAGCTTTATTTTATAGCCAGCGCAGCGAAAGTTCAGAGCGTTGAATCGCAGTCTGAAAAAGCTCTAGAAATGATCGTGCTTTCGCGCAGTTGAACGAGCTGCCAGCCTCGCGCAAATTGCAATTTTTACGAGGCTCATAATTGTAACCCCACGCCTTCGCAGTCGTTCGGATTTTAAAAAAGCTTGCCTCGCGCAAAAAAAGCTCAAACAACCGTGACTCATGTAAAAGAAAAGAATCCAAAAGGCAACATCCGCCTTTGGAATTCAGGGATGGAGATGAGGCCATTCTAGCTGCCAGCTGGCTTAATCAGGGCGCAGTTCGCCAAACGAAATAATGAAGTTAGCCCAACCGGCGAGAATCAAGCTGCTCGATAATTGCATTTTCCTAGGCGTGGCGCCGCTCAAGAAGTAAGAGCGTGAAAATAGATGGCGACGAGTTAAGAAATTCTGCGGGGAAGATTATCGCTCTTAAATTTTTTTTTTTTTTAAAGGAATTTATCGGGAGTTATCAGTTTTCGAGAGAAATTTTCTTGGTTTTGAAATTAAACAAAAAAATGACGAAGAAAAAGCATAATTGTCAGGATTTCCAGGGATAACCAAGCTCGCGACTAATAACACAAAGCGCGAGACGAGGACGAAACCGCATCTAAAGAGCTTAAGTTCCAGTCTCGTCAACCGCACACCCACACACACACCCCCAGACAGTATCAAATTCGCTCGACCGTCTCGAGCTTGCAAGCAGAAAGCTATCCCCGGTCGCTGTTTAGAACGGCTAATTAACGTCAAACGCTTGGTGTGGAGCAGTGGTCCGCGCTTGGTATAACGTCGCTCTCCAAAATCCAAAGTATAAAGCTCTCGAGACTAGTTGCCAGTGATATACCGAGCCCACACACGTATACACACACACACACATACGCGACGCGCCAACTTCATTAAACTCCTCGTTGGCTATATCTGCGCTTTATCGGCAGACGAGAGTTTGTATTCCAAAGCCGGCATAGCGCCTCTCTCTCCAGCCAGCCGAGCTATCTCGGCTATTTTTAGTTATATACCAGGCAGAACTTATATCGCTCTCCTCCGCCCCCATAACTCTTGGCGCGTGTTTCGAATAATGCGCGTATGTATATGGATCTCGAGTGAGAGAGTCTCCGACGGCTCGAGCGAATTAAGATTCTTGCTTTTTTTCTCTTTTCTTCCAGCCAGCTGCCTCTCGATCCAATATATATAGATCGACGATTCAATTTCGATTCGGATGAGGATCATGCCGCGACTTGGAATAAGCGGCGGCAGCATGGCCCGGTCAACTTTTCCTCCGTTTTTGTTTTTCAGGCGCGCGAATAAAGGAGAGCGTTTCACGCTCGATTTCATCAGCGCTGGCGCCAATATAAAACCAAATCGAATGGGGGAAACGAGCCGTTATCGATGCTGAGATATATATACACACCGACTTGGTAGCAATAGTAGCCTACGGCCCCCGAGGCCGATATATATAGAGAGAGAGAGAGCCGAGGGGCAGCGGCGATCCAAGTGACGCGTGTTCAGCCGGATTAATTCGATCGGATGCGCCTGGAGTCCGGCTCGTCCGGTCCCCGGCAGTATAGTGTGTCATCATACGCGGGGGCTACGAAAGAGCGAGCGAGAGGTAGGCTCTGGCTCCGATAACCCAGGCATTTAATTAGGCCGGGCATCGGGCGGCCGCTTGATGAGCAAAGTTGAAAGGGACGCGTCGAGCTTCTGCCCTCGCCAACCCCTAAAGCTCTCTCGGTAGGAGCAAGCCTGGAAGGACGGGTGAGAGGGGAGGGGCTGGACGGAAGGGAGAGATGCGATAAGCGGAGAACGGATGGCGGAACGTGCGAGGAAGTTATATACAGCGGATTGTAGGTGGAAAATTGAAAGTCGAGGGGGGAGGGGCGGGGCCAAAGCAAGCGGCAAAGATAAATATGGAGATTTGAATTCGGTTAGCGCGGACCTCGGGCCCCCGCTTTCCGGTTCGAGCGTGCTCTTTTTATTCATTTTGTTGGTGTGACTAGTATGTGTGTGTACTGTGCTGCTGCTCTAGTGGGTTTGCTCGGGCTTGATGGGAATTCCATCTCACTTCGTTAAAGTAGCCTAGAGTTTTGCAAATTGAAATTCATAGTTGGCGAGAGAGCAGCGCGATGGGAATTCGATTGCCGATTGTGGACGGCAGATTAAAACAATCGCGTTGGAACTTTTTGGATACGTGGGCTGAAATGCTTGTCGGGTTTGTTTTGCGCATAGAGTTGATATACGTTGATTTTTTGTTTTTGTTGTTCGTCTAATTATTCTTTTGTTATTGGAAAATTTGGTGCTTTGGAAAAACAACACTCGCTTTAACAAGGAATGAAAAAGAAAAATCCGACGGTTATCAAATTCCAGCGGAAAAGCTCACGGAATTTGCGCTCGTTGACAAACCCGATGAAAATTAGCGTTAAAAGCTCGTGGGAAGGGGTGGGTCCAACTGCCTATAGGCAAAAAAAAATCGAGAGTAGCCCAGAGAGGGGAATAAAAAGGAGGTCGAGAGGGTGAGCGAAAAATCCGACACCTCTTGTCATCGGCGCAAGCTCTCTCTGGCAATGCCAACCCTTAATTTCAGCAATTGCTCTCTCCCCTTATACCCACACGAACTTGCGCGCCTACATCGACACCTTTTTTGGAGGGGGAGGGGGTTAGAGAAAGGGGCTTTGCTAACGAATGCTCATCCCTTCACGTACGAAGTAATTAACAATTGTGATTAAACGCGGCGTGCCGTGAAAGGGTCGCGAGAAGGACCGGAAGCCTGTTAGTCACGTCAACGAGCTTTTTTTCTCTGTTTACCCAGCTTTCGCACACTTGAAGCGTGAACGGTAGGATGGCGATCGTTATACCGCGTCCGGCAATATTGAAAATTTATAAAATCACTTTCTATTCGATGTACAATAACAGTGTCAACAATGTCATTAAAAAAAAAAAAAGAAGAAAAAGAAGGCAAACATCCTAAAAGCTTTACTGGTCTGTCGGCCGGAATAAAGCTCGGTAATAAAAAAGCCAGTATTATTGGCTGACATTTTATTCGAGCGTTTGAAAAAAACATCAAGACAACATTGGACGATTAGCAATTCCTTTGCGGGAGCCTCGCCAGAAGGGAAGAGCCAAAGAGAGGGACTGCGGGAACGAGAGCGCCCTCCGAAACTTCCCGGCTATTCGCTTCATAATTCACGATCCTAATTGCCCGAAAGCTACGCCCGCGCTGCCGGCTCTCTCTCTACCCTCCCGCTTTGCTGGGCGAGTGTCTTTTTTATCGCGGGAGCGTCTGCCCCCCTTTCTTCCTTCAGGGGGGCAAGACCGCTTGGACTCTTTCTTCCTCCTCGAGACTCGTCTGGAGAGGAAGGAGTCGGCGCGCTCTGTATCTCTGAAGGACCTTTTCACTGCTTCCCTACGTCGAATTATTATTCCCCCTCCCCCTCGGCCTTTATACGTTTTGATGAGAGAGACTGAGGAACAAACGGATTTTGTTATCAAGCTGCGGGTTTTCTTCGTTTAAATTTTGGGATAGTGGCTGGTGACGCAAAAAAACGAGAGATAACGCGGATAAATCGCTACGGGAATGTACAGGATCGTAGGGAGAACGGAAGAAAGTCGGAAGAGGAAAATTTAAAGTTACAGCGAGAGAGCTCCGAAGCGTAAAGATCGAAACTTGGCGCGATTTTCTTGCGCGAAAAGCGAGAGTGCCGAGGGTCTTTGCAAATGCGACAGACGGTGCGCGTACAAAAGGGCGGGGGTATAGGGAAAGGGCTTTTTGGCGCGTGTACTCGCAAAAGTTTCGGAACCACCGGACGAGGAGGAGGTAACTCGGCACACCCGGTGACTTTTCAAGGACGATAGTGCCGAAGGATATAGGGAGGGGGGGAGGAAGAAAAGGGGCCTTATGCAAATGGATCGGAGGGTCGGCTGGCTTCTGCGGGGGATTACATTGAAAATTAAGTGTAATTAAGCGCCTGGCCTTTGTAATTTAATGCTTATTCGTTGGGGAATTAATTAGACGCGCTGGATGTTACGCCGGCGGCGCGCTTATGCGCTTTACACGCGCGGCTAATAAAGAAAAGTTACGCTGGCGAGTGTGTGGTGAATTGATGGAAACAAAAGGGATTTCAGTTCCGATAGAGGCACGCTCGTCACAGTCGCGTGTATCGAGCAAATGAATTGAATCAATTTGATTGGTAAAATACCTCTGTCACTTGTAAGCTCGGATATTGAAAAATCGTTAAATAAGTCCCCGCGAGAGCTTGTCAGGCAAAATTGCCACGCATTCAATAACCGATCGAGCACTTTCGAGGCGCGCAAGATCAAAGCGCGCCGGAGCACTCGAACCCTATCCTCTCTCTTTCTCTCCCTCACCCTTATACGCGACTAGACGCACACGCGGCAGACAGTGGTATACTCGTTGCTAACCGCGTTTCTCTCTTCCGGCTTGAATTTCAACGGCTGAAGGGAAGGCCGAGTTTACGTCGATTAAAAAAAAAAAGCTCGGTACGTAGCCATTCGGGTCTTTGAACCTGGCAAAGCCCTTTTTCGTCTTTCTGCGCAAGAAAGATTACCGTCATCAAAGCGCTGCAGCTCTATCCCCCCCCCCGCGCGTATGGAAGATTTAATGGCTCTCTCGTTCACCGATGCGCGAGAAAAAAAATTTTCTTTTTTCATTTCAATAATTAGGCTAATTGGCTCGTGCGATACATCACTTTGTCACGTATTGAAGTTGAGCTTGGCCCTTTGGCTTTGAAGAAGGGACCGGAGGCTTTGTCGTATTTCCTCTACTTACATTCTTCGTCGCTTTACAAAGGCACGATGTTTTTTGAAGTTTCGAAATTCTGAAGCTCGTTCGGCGAGAATGTGCGCCTCTTTGGTATTAAAAAACGGGAACGTTAAGTCTTTTGTCTTTATGGGGCAGCGTTAAAAATCGAAATGATTACTTTTTTCTCTACTAAACGAATAAGAAAATCGTCGATTCGATTTACCAGCAAAACTATTGTCTGATAATCGGATATTTTTGTACCATTTCCCTATAATCTACAGTTTTTACGTCTACCGTGCCGAGTCTCCGTTTCCACACCGACAAAGTGTCACTTATCACACCTCTCCAACGCCGGCAAGCCAAACTCCATCATACACGGGAGCCTATTCGATTACTCGTGCCGGCATCCTCGTGACCAAACATAGCCTCGAGCCCGTGAGAGCGAGAGCTTGTCACGTATATAGAGTCCGTTAAAAAATTCAGCAGGCCGCAACAACATGAGAGGGAGAGCATAGCGCGTACACAGGCGGCCACAAGGTGGCGGCAGGTGCGTCTGCAAAGGCGCGCTCTTGCTCTCAAAGCGTATACACAGGCGTCAGGATGCAAACAGCCGTGTATACCTCGGCCGGCGGGCTATATCGATTGTCCCGTGACCTCGTTTTCGCCAACCTCCCCGCGATATTGGAAAGGGGAGATGCTGCATGCACCTGTGCGTGTGTGTATGTCGACAAACGAAGCGGTCGTTTGCATTCGCAACGGAGGTGGTGAACCGTTGGCTCGACCGTAGCCACTGGCCAAACGCTTTGGCTGGAGTCTAGCTGTGCTATGGTGTGCAATGGACGGCTATGGACAGTCAGACTGCTTTTGGCTTTATTTGTAGAGAGTAATCTGTAAAGTAAGCGCTTCTAAGTGTTAGTTAATTAAATGTTTAATGGCTGTACCACGGTGGCTAGCAATTGAAAGATACTCAACTATAGCTGCTACGTCAGAAATCCCTCGTGAAATACAAATACGTATGGGTTAGAGGCACTAAAAATATTTTTGTACGTCGAATATCCTGCAGCTATCACAACTCCCGTAAGCTCGATCCACATAATCTGAATTTATCCACGACAAAAATACGAAACGTTTATTTATTTTTTTTCTCGTTTTAACTCAAAACCATCTTACGTACCATATCGATGTACGTATATACATCAAGTTTTTCACGATGGAAGCTCGGAAAATCGAAAGGTAGAAAACTGCGAGACGAAACGTAACGAGAATTTATCGAGGATTTTCCAATAACTTTCCTGTTTTTTTTTTTTTTTGGCCAAAGCTCTCCCACCACAGCCAACGGCCGCAGCATGGCGTAACGGCAGGCGTACGTGTACGTGCAGAGCCACTACATCCGAGGGCAAGTTGTCGCTGCAATTTTCCGCTACGACTGCACACAGCCTTGCCGTTCTCGTTCTCGTACATACACCGAATCTTCGAGGATCCCCAACGGGGGAGTCCAAGAAGGACGGAGCTACATCGTATAAAGAGAAGGAGGAGAAGGGGGGAAGTGTTCTCGTCACGTAGGGCGCGCTACGACAGGAAGGAAGTCGGGAGGGGAGGGTAGGACGCGACGAGTTAACAAACGCCCTGGCGCGCGCGAGAGCGAATATAATCGCTGCCGGGGATCTTGCCGGATCTCCAAGCGCGCGCACGAGGAGAGTACGGCTATATGGGCTCGATGATTTAAGCGAAGCTGCTTTGTGAGTTTAAGGTGCCGCCGAGTACCGAGTGTATAAAAGCTCTTTGAGATTCGGCTCTTGAGCGGAGGCACGTAATCGAGTATTATGTGTATGACTATATGGGGATTTAGCGCGTCTTTTCCGCTGCATCGAATTTTGGAAAATGGTACGGAAGATTCAATGATAAGACCGCGGTATTACTGATTTTTTTAAGCCGTTAAGAGGATTAATGAAGAAATCGCGGGGCTGCGGCTGCATAAACGAAAAAGTTTGCCGGTTCGAAGTTTTTGAAGCCTTTTTGTTTTTTCGACGAAAGAATAGAAGGAAGAAAGGCGAAGAGGTGTTTCGAAAAGGGTTATACATCTCGCAAACTTTTGTCCGATGTGCTTTAATCTAAATTTAAATTAATCAAATGCATTATTAATTCGGGTCAATTACGAAAGTTCTTTTTTCATTTTCTTGCGGCTGCCCTTCTCGAGTTTGACCCCATTTCGCAGATCCAATAAAGTGAAAAACCGGTCAATTAAGACGCAAACCGGCCGTAATTGCGTTTTATATATACGTCTCGAAGACCTATCGGCTACGAAAATTTAATAATCAAACGCTCGCGCGCGCTCACCAAGTGTTGAGGGAATACCGTTGCGGCTTGGATTAGGCCTGAGGGGGAGAGAGAGAGAGCCATTAAAAACGAAATAGCGGAGGATAAATAAATTAGCCTGATGCGACGCTGCAGTAGACCTGCATTAAACTCCCAGTATCTCAGTCAAAGAAGCCGCGAGCGATCGCCAGATAAATTTTGGTTCGAAATGAGCGAACGAAACGAAGAAACAAAACAAACGTTCGATTACGGTGTAGAAGAGGAGCAGACGAGCTCGTATAAGAAAACCTGAAATACTAGTCCGCTCGTCGACGCTATTCAATGATTCATCGAGGCCTGCCATTCTCGAGTACGCTAAGGATAAGAGGAACGTACAACCGAGGCAAGGGGGGTATTTCGGTAATGACCGCAAGCCCGAGGGAGTCTCAGCAGTCGAAGCACGTATACACGCTCCGGGGCCGGCACACCGAGCGCGGCCCCTTCGACATAGTCACGCAAAACCTTTCGGTTGCTCTGCCAATGTCAATCTGTTATGGTCCGGCAATAATGGCGAGCCGCAGTGCACACCGACAGCTGCCCCCCTTCCACCTTTGTTCGCAAATTCAATCATACGCTGACTTTGGACTTGAAGAGTCTTTATCGAGGTACCGGAGACGCGCGTTTAATTTGGACGTGTCCATTGCCGTTGTAAGGCTATCGACGTTGCGGAGGAGTGTGATTGTGGTTGGGTTGTGCTTTTATTAAAAGCTTGGAATTGCGGCTAAAATAGTGGGTAACGATAGCTCCTTTTTTCATCGATCAAGTTGTGTAAAAAAGTGCGTTGCCCCGCGACGCGTGTCGATTTTTACGATCCGGCTTTTTATCGCGGAGTCAAGTGTTTTTTTTTCACGGAGAGCTTTTTCCGAATATACGAGGGATAAAGACGTTATAAGGGGCGTTTAAATCGATGAGGGCTTCTTTGCTCGGCGAGACGCGAGGTCGTAAATATATGGCTTAATTGAGGGCTCTCGAGTTAAGGTGCATCTATAAAATAATTGACGGTCTGTTGATTTCGAAGTGTGTGTGTGTGTATTTATAGCGCGTCTGTTGATCGGCACTTTTGTTCCATTATCGGCGTCCAATAAAAAATTTTTCAATTAACAAGATTTTATCGGCTTTTAGAATATTTCGCCATAGTAAAAGAATGATAAAATTGGAAAACAACGAGAGAAAAAGAGAAGCTCGTATCCCAGACACATCGGCACAAGAAAAAGCGCACGCGTGTATTCTCCTTTGATGCCGTGAAATCGAAAGTAATATCCAACAAGTCTTTTTCAATTCCACCACCAGCCGCACACGCGCGAGAACACGTAAACCGACATTAAAGCCCCGCGCCGTCTTTCCAATAGCAAAACAAAGGAAAATAGACAAAAAAAAGTCAACTCGCCTAAAGAAAAAAAAGAGAAGAAAAAGACAATGTGCAGAAGCGGCAGTCATCTCTCGCAAGATAGAGACGGTTATGCTCCCCAGCCGCAATCACTATCAACGCTCCTCTCGAGTCTGTAGGTGTCCAACTCCCACGAGAAAGAGACGACAACGGTCGTCGATGTCTCGATTCACATTACCACTACTCTGCACAATATGTACGCGTAGACAGGGAAGGGGGGGATACGCGGCCGATGACTTCGACATTACACTAGACTCCCCGTCGTGGGGCGTTCGCCGAGTTACATGTCTACGCAGAAAAGGGTTTCCAATCCCCCGCTCGTGTACGTGTGTTGGTGAGCAGACGTTAACGGGAAACCCATGTTATTTCTCGCACTGAGGAGATATAACCTAGCAATTGCAGCGAGAGCCATTGCGAAGCGATTTTATGGTGCGGCGGTTTGCGGTTCTGGATAGGGCATGTCCTCCTCTCTCGTCGCTTTAATAAGGAGCTTTTCTTCTTTAGCTCTCGAGAGATTCTTTTGTCAAGCAAATTGACTGGGTGTGCGTGGGTGTGAAACGATGCTTGTGCCGACGCGGAAATTGTCAGTAGTAAATTGTAAGGTGCTTTTTGGGCCTTTTTTCTTTCTTGAAATGAAAATAATTGAACGAAAATCGTTACGTGCACTTGATCGCCACCTAATTCTACAGTTAACTAAGCAGCTAAATTTTGAACCCGAAGTTATTTATAATTCAAGATTAAACGCATCCCCCGTATCAACCGCACGTAATAAAATCCACCAAAATATCATCGGCCGAATAATTTAAACATTTCTCTCGCGGTCGTTATAACTTGGCAACATTTACGCGGATTCATCAATAAAGTTGAAAATTTCATTAAAGCCACAAATCCGGTCAGTAGGGGGCGGGGGGGAGGTCAGCCGTAGAGAGCAACCTTCGCACTCGAGGCAACACATTTAAATTTTAATAGCCCGGGCGAAATCGAGTTGAGCTCTCTCTCGCGCTAAAGCATATCGGCTCTCTCGCTTTTAACACGCAAATCGCATCAGCATCGCGCCTTAACCGCGCTTTTCCATCTGCCACGGAAATAGAGCCGCTATTTCTAAAAAAAAGTATAGAGAAAAAAAAAGAAGAGCGAAAAACACATAGCCAGCGTAGGATATCGAGCGAACTCTCTCTTTCTCGGGGAGGGGCTGGTCGAAACAACGCTGCTGCAGCGTAGCCGTAGACAATGCTAATTCCATTAGCCGCACACGCGTCGTGCGACAGGTCGCGCAAAGAAATAGCGTTAGAGCTCTGTGAGGGAGAACGAGGCTGCGGCCACTTTTGCTGAGAGCTTTTTGGATCCGCTGCTCGGTTGTATGAATATACCTTACGTATGCATGGAATGCTTTTCTCTATTTCCGCGAGGTGGTAAATAATGTTGGACTGTACGCGTCGTCTTGTTTTCTTTGTAATTTTATTGGGCCTTGAGTACGCTTGGAGCTTATTATGGAGAATATAGTGCTTTTTTATAAAAAATTTAATTTTGTTTTTTTTGAAGAAACAGAAAATATCACGGTTTTGCGAGTAAATGTATAGGTGCAAGTTGTAAGTGAGAATAATGCGGAGCTCCTTTTACGGAATTAGCAATGCAAGTTTAAGGAGCCGGAAGGATGCTTAATGAAATGAAAATTAAAAGGACGTTTAATTAGGTATGGTAATAAGGAAAATGAGATTGCTTCCTTTTCTTGTCTTCGTTTTAGCATTATTAAATGTGCCCAGCGCGTTGATACTCGCTACTGTTCTCTAATAACATCATATCGATGAAGTGGAAATTATTAGCGTAAACATCAATGAGTCTTTTTATTTAAAATTTAAATAAAAATTTTTGAAAAAAATTTTTTAAGATATAATTGAAAAAGACGGAGTAACGAGCAAACTTTTGACTGAATTTTTTTCTGATAAATTAGCGGCAGCGCGAAAGAAATAAAATTAAATTTAGAATAATGCCAGTACCCAGAAATGAGAAATCACCCATGTACTCTTCCATCCGCGGCAAACTCGTCCCAACAAAGTTTGCCCTCCATAATTTTCCACTGGACATTTTAAAAGGCCTTTTCTACGAAATTTCATTTCCCCAAAGAGCGTTGAAATAAAAATAAAATTTTTTTTCAAAAGCTTTTTTTCCCCCAGTAGTTCAATGTCCATATAGGCTCTAAACGCAAGCTATATCTGTATTTCGAGCTAGTGGAAACAGCCAGTCGAGCATCATTTCGTTTCCCGCACACGTGCCTCCGCACGAGCTGCAAGTCGAGGGTGGTCTTTTGTTCGGATCGAGAAGGCCATTTCTCCTTTCTTTTCAGTATATGTGGACTAGCTGCGGTTGAACGATGGCACGACACCTAATTGGTCCTATTCTCCGTCAAACGAGTCGCGCACATATCGAGTATCGCGAGTACCCGATCTATGGAGAAGGGGAATCCCCGCGCGCTCTTTGCCCGCTGACACGTATTTTTTTGCTCCCTCAGACCCAGGCTTAGTAGGATAACTTCTCGCTCGGTTAAATATTTGCCCGACCACGAAAAGAAAAAAGAAAAATCCTTACACCGCAAAGTTGGCCGAGAGCGTAACGGTAGAAAAGCAGTGGTAATAAGCTACTGCGCCTCCTCGCCGTTGCGGCTTGCATTTGCGGAAAATGTCGCGCTACAGTCGTTAAATGGTCCAGTGGAGTTCGCGTGACTCGACGACGTCCGCGAAGCTATAAGGTAAAAATTCAGCCGGGTGTAATACGTATAAACTTGCCGGTCGTTAATTTACCTCGAGAGAAAGAGCAATGGCTCGCGCTTGAAGGAACACCTCACGAACCGTATAGCGCAAAAAAATAATAAATTCCAACGATCCGACGTCCTCCGATCGATCGCCGGCAAAATCATATACGCTCGCTGATAAAACGAAACGTTTACCGAACGACATTCCACATATTATATACACAGCTGCGCGCGCTTGACAGTTCGAATTGTCCTCTAATTACCCCCGAGCAAATCCGTTATAACCGTTGACCCAATTGCCCCGTTCAACTCAAACGGTTGGAGGGGGGTAGGATAGCCGCGCGTATGATTATAATTGAAATTCAGAGGGGCTAGCCTCTCTCTCTCTCGCTCGCTTCTCCGAAAGTTGGGCGAATCCAATCGCTAAATTCGTCGTCTCCTCCTGGCGTAACGGCATTACGCGCCGGCGTAACGAGCGCGCTCCCCGGGATCCGACGAATCGCCGCATTCGAGCGTGAAAATGCCCGGCGGACTCTGGTGAATTCAAGCGGCGTCGAACGGATGGACTCAGATGGGTGAGTGATGGTGAAGGGGGAGGGGGACGGACGAGCATCGTTAGAAGAGCCTTTTCCATCTTTTTCATTTTTATCCCCGGCGATTTAACCTCTTCCGGACGTTATACTTCGACCCTAATTATTATTACTTAATTAAACTGATGTGCTTGATGCGAGTCGTATGTATAAGCAGTGGAAGATTCTCTTTCCGTAAAGAGAGAGAGAGAGAGAGAGAGAGAGAGAGAGAGAGAGAGAGAGAGAGATGGTTAGATCTGAGATTGAATGCCGAGGAGAAAAAGCGAGAGGATTTTCCGATTTTCCTGGAACTGCGGAAACTCGAGAGGGGCGAGTTACGTTGGCGACACTATTGAGCGAGAGAGAAAGAGAGGGAAAAAGGGGAAAGCCGATGGCTACTCAAAAGGGATTTGCCGAGAGTAACCTCGTGAATTACTGTCGCTCTATTCGTTTTCTTTCCCCGCTTTTACTTTGTTTCTCTTTTTTTCCTTTATCTGTCCATACCGACTCTTTTACTCCCGAGTCTTCTTCCACTGCGGAGCTCGATCGAATCTGCCGATCTTACCGATAATACTGCGCAGTCTGATGATAAAGAAGGGACTTTTACAAAAATATAATAAATTTAACGTCTTCTAAGCTTTTTATGTTTTGTTAAATGACTGGTATTTATTCATGCGTTTAATTAAATTTATCTCTGAATTATTTCAACGATAATATATATAAAAAAAAATAATAATCATCTGTGCTTTAGTCAACTCGTATACCAACTCAGCGTAACCCCATATCCTCCCAAACTTTATTTCCCGTATCTAAACAAAATAGAAGCCCACAGAGTAGACGCTCGAGGGACGCAATCCGACACAAAGTATCAGCAGCAGCCAAAAGTCAAGGAAATAAAAAAAGAGACAGAGAGAAAGAAAGAAAACACTCGAGTTGCTCAAGTTAGCAATGCGGCCGGGCTCTAAAAATAAGAAGAAAAAAGAAAACGGAACATTCGATTTCGCCACGGGCGCTAGAGTAGCATATAGACACACACGCCTGCTGGATAGAGACTGGAAGGGCTCGCGAGGGCAAAGAGGCCGCTGGCTACACGCGGATGTGGGTCAGAGACCTTCGGCAAAAGTCGAAAGCCCCCTCGAAGGCACTTTGCCGCGAGAGAAAGAGAGAGAGAGAGAGGGCACAAAAAAGTCAGGCCCCTCGACTGCTGTAGGAGAGCGTCAAGTTCCTCGAGCCCGCGACACTAGCCCCTCGACAGCTACGAGCGCTCTTATCTCGTAGCCTATGCATATCGGCCGTCCGAGATCAAAAGGCGAAGCTATATTCTCTGGAATAACCGTGGACTGTTCGAGCGGGCTTATAGCGCAAAGGAAAAGGATGGCGAGCTGATGAAAAAAAAAAAGAAGAAATGTCGCATCGTCGAGAGTGAAACGGATATATATATATGCATAAACGCGAGATTGGCGAGAGGCATATAATTCGAGTGTCGTTTACGCCCGAGCTGGACCCTCATCCGCGCGTCAAAGGCTCGAGCTTGCAGGGCCGCGCTTCTCTTTCATCTACTCTCGCGGCTTTCAAAAGCGCGTCTTCGTTACCGAGAGCTCGCTCTCTCTCTATCCCCCTCTTCCACCCGCTCTTTGAAATAAAAAAAAAACATACAATTCAATGTCCTCGACTCTACCTACCTCCTACTTGGGCTTGAATAATTCAATGGCTTTTTTTACTTTGAGGAAAATTGCTTTTCCAAGGGACAGGGAAAAATTTTTAATTACAATCTTCGCCAATCTATCTTTCGCTGTCCAGTCGCGCATCCTTGGATTTAGTTTTTGTGGAAGTACGCGATTTCCTTTGCTGACGATCCTGCCGACTCGGTAAATACCGATACAATTGGAATTTAAATAGACTCTTAATTTGATGGAAATGTAGGTCGGAGGAGCTAACGATATTCCGATGTGAATTTTTCACGTTTGACCCGCTGGCCTATCGATTCTGCAGGGCATTAAATTTATCCATTACCAGAATACTACCGCTATCGTGCAATAAAAATGTGTTTCCAGATATAATCCTGGCGCTTTTCTTTTTTATAATTAAAAGCTCTTTCGCGCATGATAAACTAAAAATGAGAATGGATTATTCTGAAATGAGGGTCACAAGTGTGCTCCGTGCAATTCTGAATTTAGAGCAAGTTTATTCATATGTGTATAAATGAACGTAACGGAAAGAGGTACGGAATTAATCTAAGGAAGGGTGTTAACAAAATTTCGTGAGGTTCTTTTGGCAACTTTTTAATACAGCACGACTTTTTTTGAAAACGAATAACGAGGGAAAAGCGGAAAAGAGAGTTTCATCAGGTGTGGATGTCCGATTAACGCGTAGTTTAATGAACCCAGTCCACAAGAGTCATATCGACTGCACAGAGTCCTGCTGGCCGAATTGCCCCAACACTGCCGGGCTAACAAAGCAAATCGAATTTCAAAATCAGGCCAGCGCTTATCACGTCCCTGGTACAAAGCGAATATCTCTCTCTCGGTCACACTGCGACGCAGAAGAGAATCGCAACATGGAAAGGCTGTCGTCTCTAGCTTCTCCGCTTTGTCCCCAGAGCGTATCTCCCGACCCTTATCGCCGCCATTGTGAGCACCGTGACTCTCTTAATCAACCCCCTTCCCTCTTACCACTTCACCCACTGTATCGTCTCTCCTCGTCCTTCCTCCCAGCATTTTCACATCTGCGTCTGATCTCTTCCAGCTTGATTGTTCCCTAATAAATGCCAGCTCTAAGGCTTTAAACAGACCTCGTGTATTTCAAAGCTCCCTCCCTCTCTCTCTCTCTCTCTTGGTGGCTATGCCAGCTGTGTCTACCGGCTCATGGAATATTGGATGTGCCGCGGCTCCGCGTGTACACATACGAGCCAAATGAAATTTCATTTGGCGAAGGGACGGCAACCGCATATCGCGGGTGCAGCGCGCTTTATTTATGACCGGACACGTGTAGGCGCTGTAATGAATTTCGTCTATGCGCGTATTGTGTGCACGCCCGGAGCAAATATCGAGAGTGAGCCTCGCAAGCTCGAAATGTTTTAAGCCTCTTGACAATGCGTTTTAAATTGCCGTTGTAATAACGCGCGAAACAATAACGTTATCCTTTTAATCAAAAAAAGCTCGTTTCTTACCCCGTGAACGAAGCAAGGAGGAATACGACTGGTGTCGGAGTCAACGGCAATTAAGCACACGCTCCGCCAAGGAACATTAACTTTCGAGAAGAGAGCTAAGCACTAATCCACCACTAACCGATCGACGATCTTTGCGTCAACTTGGATCCATCTAGCACTGGGAGGATGGATCCAAGACAGGGACCAACCTTAACGAACTGCACGTCTATTTACGAGGGGTGTGCCTCTAAAGTGGCCGGATTATTTATGCTCGATCGCTCGGAAGATTCGTCTTGTTCCAAGAGCGGGAGAGAGACTGCAACAGTCAGCCGGCGGAGGGGACAGGGGAAGAACCGAGGCGGACTTTGCCGGAAACTCGGACAAAGAGAAATGGGACGGTAGAGCGCAGTAGCTAACGGCTTCTCCCGCTTTGGCTCTTATCGGCTACCGAACTTCCCTCTCCTCCCCCCCCCCTTTTACCTCTCGTCCAAGACCATTAGAATCGGATCACGTCTCTTTCCCTCTGCGCGTCTATCTTTTTGATTCTTGGCGAAAAATTCGAATTTCTCCCTTACTATCTTTGAAGCGTCGCTCAACCGAATTGTCTCTCTCTCTTGCAACTTTATCGATTACACAGCCGAAGAATTGGAAATCGATATTTTGAATGACAATGGAGTCTGAATCTTAACGTTATGTCTTTTTGCTTGGAGGGGGGGGGGTTACGGGTTGTCTTTGTACGAGAAACGTCGCTCGGAACTTTTGAGGCAACGTCTTCTGCTTTCCTCGAATATTTCGGGGTTAACAAGTTAAGTCAGCAGCAGACAACTAAGCTCGGTCGTATATATATATGAGCGTAAGAGCTGCAAGACGGCAAAGGGGGAAAAAAACAAGGCTGGCGATGGCCAAGCGCAGTTGTAACAGCCTGTCTTATCTCGACGAGTGTTAGCGCACCCTGGGCTCGTACTCTCTCCCACCCCCTAGGGTATTTACTGATTTTTCTTGAAACAAGACTGAAGAAGCGGAGGGCTAGGGTAAAAGGATAATCTTGACAGAGGGGGATATATAGGTCAAGAAAAGCCCCGAGTATTCGCCGGCTCTCATATCCAGAGAGACAGTTAAAGAGGAGGCCGTTTCGTGCGCAGCGGGAAACAATGTGAAATTAAGGATTTCCCGTGTTTCGAGAGAGAAAAAGAGAGCCATCCCCCACCTTCCGGGCTTATCCTCCGGGCTATTTTTCGCTTGAAATGCTTTTTCATTTCGCCAATTCGCGCGTCTCTCTCTCTCTCTCTCTCTCTCTCTCTCTCTCTCTCTCTCTCTCTCTCTCTCTCTCTCTCTCTCTCTCTCTCTCAGAAACGGATATTTTCTAATAAATGAGAATTAAATTCACAAAGGTAAACCCGTCGCATTTTAATCTTGATAAAGAATACGGCGTTTGTTAAAGAAAGAGATTATTCCATTTTTTCTTTGTCGTCCGAGCTATTGTACCTGCTGAATATAATACGGTTACAATAAATATTAAATTATGTTAAAAGTGAATCGACGTGAAAATGTTACGGGGGCAGCATTGTTGCAGGTCGGCCTTTCAAATCCCGATGGATAGGAATATTGTCGTCTTGTTCGATACAACGCCGGGTATGGTGATATTGTTAAAGTTACTTCAGCAAAAAAAGTGAGAGAGAAAAATGGGATTATATATAGTCGTAACCGAATGAATTGGATGATTTTTCAATTCTTCGCTGGAAAATTTACAGCTTTCTGCAATTCAAAGCACAACTTCTTGCGTATATTAACGAGGTAAAAAACTCATTCGACGTATATAGCGAGCGAAAGGGGGAAAGAGAGTATACAGTATACGGGAAATACAACGAAGCAGATAATGGAGCGTGACGCAAAGCGAGCGAGAGAGAGATTCGAGGTTAAACAAAGGAAGATACACTGAGATTGTTTCCGTTGTAGCAGAGAGAAATAGAGATAGAATGATAGAGAGACATAGCTGTGGCAAATCGAAGCGGCTTACAGTGGCGACTGTAATCCGAGGATCGCGATTGTCCCTTGCACACGCGGCGGCCGTGCGTTTAGATCGCCGGGGCGCAGGTTTGTCTGACCACTCGCGGCCTTTTCTACTGCCCTTATAGGGATCCCGCTCAGCTGATCAGTCTATCACCGGCGATTATGGCAATCGTTTCGGATCTCTCTGGCCGAAGCTCCCTGAAAAGGAGGATTTAGAAATGGCTTTGGTAGACTCTATTGCAGAGTAACGACAACAACCAGAGGATTGAGAGAGTAGCGCGAGCCGCGGGCATCGATCGGCAGCGCGTGTGGTTACGAGGAAATTGCACTGCATCCCCGTAGCCTTTGATGAGGGCCAGTGAGAATGGGAGATGATCGTGGCTTTGGCTGCTTTCGGGACTGGAAATTTAAAGGGTTTTTTTATTTGATTTGAATAGGCTCTGTTGAAAATTTGAAAATTCTGGACTTGGACTATTCAGGGTTTACTCGATGGAAAAGTCGACGTTCGGTGAGGAGAGAGGCAACAATTGGAAACTTTCCAAAACAGCGGCAGCAATGATTCTTTAAAAAGGGGGAACTTTCCTTGAAAAATTGAGGCTCTCTTTAGGGAGCCCGGTTGTTACCGGGCACTCGTTTCCAACGTAATTCTCGTAATGCACTTGCACAAGTCTACTTGGTTCTCTCTTTTTTCTTATTTTGGCGTCGCTTTTTTGATAGTCACTCTTCTCGCGCCGTGACATCGTAGTATACTTCGAAGTAAAGTGCAAAGTACCAGGTAACGCCTAGAATATTCCCACGTTAACGTAGTTTCGCGTCGTGGAGTAATGCGAAATTTTTTAAAAAGGAGGGCAAATAAAAGACGCGCGTCATTGAGGCGAGTTTTTAATGTACCCTTGACGTGAAAGAAGAAAAGGAGTAAAGACTGAAACGCGTTGGGGTAAAATTAGGAAAGGACATTTAAATGTTTGAGCATTTTGCGAATAAATAATATTCCGTCCATTGTGCGCAATACCATTATCAAATTTACGAATTCCAGCCCACATTAAAACATAATCTCATTATCTTGAGCTGAAACACATTTCGATGGACTCGATTCAAATTCACACACAGCCCAATATATGCCCTCATTAACGATCCCTCCCTAAGCTCCAGCGCAATTAGATACGTGCCACGTGCGACGTAACTCAATATCATCATTATCCCTAATAACCCAGCCCAAACCCTAAACACCTAAAAACCAGTTACATTCAATTCGCCGACTTTTCCACCCTTTTGAAAAAAAGAAATTAAAAAAATATAACTTCAACCCTTAAAAAAAAGCTCAGCCTTCCAAATTGTTAACCAAGCGACGTCTTGAGTACAAGGTATCCTCGGTAGAAGCTGGAAGCATCTCCGTCGACCTAATTTTCCCCTGGAACAGCGTGTTTTCGTAGGGCGAGGCAAGGCGTCAGGAAGGTTCCGCTTAACGAGCGTAGCAAGAGAGGATGCGATAGCCTGGGCTCGTCGCTCGTTTGCCGCTCTCTCCCTCGCATTTGCCTCGTTCGAGCCGCGTTACGAGCATCCTCCAGGGACGGCCTTCTCCTCTCGCTCTCTACCGAGTGCTCGCTTGGCAGCTCCAGGAGCTCCTCGCGATTCTGCGGCGGCTCTTTTAGCCTTGGTACTTTTCATCCAGCTACACCGACGTCCTTTTTCCGTTTAACATCTATATACAACCCTCCCCCCTCTCTCTTGCACTTGTTCTAATTACAGTTTTGCTCACTTCGCCTATGCCTCCTTGAATTTCTGAATTTCTGTTTTCTTCGGTGCTTTTTTAATTGGATTTTCTTTTTATTTACCGACGAGCGGGCTGCCCCCCTCGCCGCTGCTCTACGTGGTCGGGTAGAAAGCGCGAGAGTAAAATATAACGGAGAATTTTAATTAAAAAATTTTTTATTATGAACAACTTTGTTTGATAAACTTAAGTTGGCATATAAAGTAAACTGGAGACTATTCATAATTCTCGTATATTTGTTCTTTTACGATTCGTCATTAATTAAACTATATGGATAAATGGAATTAAAGGTAATACCATATCGGTTCAAGTAATACAAAGTAAATATTAATTACATATAGAGGGATGGCGGTGAATGGACCATAAATAATCCGGACGATGGTATACACAGACACTCGTGCAGTTTAATTATTTTGAACGAAGCATCTCTGTTGCTAAATAACGAAGAAAAAAAGGAGAGAGAAAAGAACATTGGCGAGAGGCACAAAGACCAAGGGCCTATACTCTTTATGCGTCCGGACGAGTAATCCCCCCGGCCGCTCATCTCTCGCCAGTCGAAATAGTTTATTCGTCCCGCGTCATCCTCTTTTCCCGTCTCTCTCTCCCGTGTGCTTTTACTTCTCCGGCTGAGCCAGCGAAAATCTCTCCATTCCCCCCTCTCTCCTCTCAGCTCTCCTTTCCGCAGTGGCTCTTTCCATTTTACAGGGGCGACGGGCAGTATGGGAGAAGAACGGATTCTGTTTAGCGTTGCTGCGCGCAGGCCAAAGCCCTCCGAAAAATCTCTCTCTCTGGAGTCGCCCGCAAAAGAGACACACCGTCGCGCCGCATTTTCACGGGACATTTACTTCGCGTCTATATGGTGGACGTAATCGCGCCCCCCGAACCATAACCCGACCCTCCCTCTTCCTCCTTCTTGAACTACGGGGATAAAAGTTTATACGGGGAAAATCCCAATTGCAGCCGCGACGGGCAAAGCCCTTCGGCTCTCTGATGTACGAGGCCGTTCTTGAAACATAAGCGCGCCAACAACACCGTGTGTATCAAATATTTGAATTGTTTTCGTTGACTCTTGGGCTTTTCGATTTTTACAGGTCAACAGACGCTTTTACAAGTCTAGACTAAAGAACGGTAATCACTATAGGAGCGTCAAGTACTCGGAGAATCATCGAGACGCTCTCGTGGCTAATTGATTTTTCAAGACGCCGCAACTAACGGGCAACGATATTAATTACAAGTCTCAAGATTCCGAGTTGCCGGCGGTGGCACAATCAAAACTTGCATATAAACAAGCCGCGCGGGGACGCTGGAGCTTTAAGCGTCTATTAATTAGAAACCTCGAGCAGGGAAAGCCACGGCCAACAAATCAGACTGGCCGACTGCAACTGCTGCAGCAGCAGCAAATATAAAAAGAAAACGAGGGCACTGGGGAGAAAGATAAATAAGCAGTCCGAGGGGAGACAATTGCCGAGTCCACTCAGCCTGAGGGATTTAGCTGTGGGGCGGTGGAGAGGGGAAGAAAGGCAAGACAATCAATGACCTGGAAAGTGCGCCTAGTAGTCTGTTGCGGCGGTGTCGGGTAAGCAAAACCAGCGGAACGGGCGACCAGGCAAGCTTTTAGCGAGAGAGAGAGAGAGAGAGGGGGGGGCAGATAAAAAGTGGAAGGAGCGAGGTGAGAGGCGATTAAGCTCTTTCGACATCGGTGATGTGTGAAGACCGTGATACCGTAAGTTCCTCAGCGGCTCATGCTCGCGTGACGACGTCGTCGCTCACTTTGCTGATAAGGTGATCGTCAGAGGGGGGAAGAAGGGATGCTTGGCGGTGGTCGCGCGTGAAATTAATTCTGCAGTCTGCTGCTGCTGGTGCAGACACGAGAGAGAGCCGAGTGTGTGCTTGCGGTGCGGAGTGGGCATTGGCGGGTGGCTAGCCTCGCGTGATGCCTGCTGATTGAAGGCGTCTTCGGCTCGAATCTGATTACTACTCCTCCGGGGCCCTGCTTACGGAGATTACGCGCTGGCCTGGGCTTGATTGCCGCTAATGTCACTGGAGCTCGAGAGATAGCAATGTCGCGCGAATGGGAAGTCGGTAACTGCTACTGTGGCTAGGCTTCTTTATTGAAAAATATTCCGCCTATTGGTTGTCAACTGTGTATAGCCCTGGTACCATAGTACACAGGTTGACCATCAGAAATGATGAGTTTCCTTTTTCTAAAAACCTTATCCTCTTCTACCTCCATTTCAATAATCCCTAACACTCGATGCGCCACGCATCAGCGGATCAGTCCAAGCGAACCCTTAGAGATAGCTGAGCCTCGCAACTTTAAAACGGATTATAGAAGTCCGCGTATACACCGGTCGTCGTAGCAGCGTGGCTCTCGGAAGTCACCTACACCAAACTCCATTAGGCCATGACGCCGTAGGCAGGCTCTGGGTGTATAGGGCCGCGGGCAAGGGGCCGCGCCTAGTGCGTAATTAAATCTTGTAATTGGGATTACTCTCGGTGGGAGCGATTACCGACTGCCATACCCACTCCAGCTCGAGCTTACGAGGATGTGCACTTAGACGCCCGAGGGAAGGCAGGTGACTATTCGCGCGAGCTTCCGGTGACTCTCACTTGCTGTTTCGCTTAGTCCTCGTGGCAGCCGATACACCTGCCTGTCATGAAATTGTATTCCGGCAGTTGGTTGGATGTCTGGGAATTAGATGCTCACCGGTGACAGCTTTATGATAAATGCTTTGTTTGTTGGTTTTGTTATATGTTTTCTGATGCTTATAAAAGATACATGATTTGTAAAAAGTTTGGAAAGTTTGCGAAACGTTAATTTATCAAACGCGTTGATTTGCATAGTTACGGAACAGTACAAACGAAGAGAGGTAAAATTTGATTGAATTTCGAGGTTGAGATTCGTATCATGGTAAAGCCGCAAGAGAGGCTATTCTAGTCCCTGGAGAAATAGCGGGGATCTCACTTGTCTGATCGTTGCCTTGTTTGCCAAGTAATTTGCAAAATTACATTCGACATCTGACGCAGCTCACGATGCCGCGTCAGTGCTCACTACCAACTTCACACTCTGCTCTGATGCAAAGCAGAGAATTAGCACAGAACAAACTTTGTGCTACAAAAAAAGAAGTAAAAAAAAATCGGATAATTTGAAACTTACAAATTTTCATCTTCATTTATCAAAAGATTACCCGATCAAAGATTAAACCTACATAAATTCCGTAATCTCATGACTGACTTTTCACTGCCCTTAATACACTGAAACCTTCGTAAAACAAAATAAGACGAGGGGCAAAATTGAATTTGCCCGGCTCTCTCTAGCAGTGTCCGAACTTGGACGGATATTGAATCACGTCTATACCTTATTGTCGAGCCTTATAAATCTTTTAATTAAGTACAAAAAGTGAAGGCAGAGGAGAAGCGGAAAAGAGAGAAAAAGGTGAAAAAGAGAACAAAGCAGCACGGGGGCCCGTATAATCCAAGGCGCGTCGTGAGCTGAAATTGAACGAGGGTACGAGTCGAGAAAAAAAAGAAAAGGTAAGGATCGACAAAGAGCGAGATGTCGCGGAGGCGAAGGTGTGGGAAAGACGGATGAGGTCAAAGAGCGTCCACCGACAGTTGTTCTTCGAGGCGCCAAGGTCGGTAGACTGTGCTCTCTCTCTCTCTCTCTCTGGCGAATTCGCGTTTGCCGTTACTTACGCGAGTAGTATTGGAGTCTTCGCGCTTTTCCCTTTTCTCGGTTATTCAAATTTAATAACCCCTTCTCGAAAACTTTGGGAATTAAGGAATCTTCGAAGTCTTCGGCTGATTGATCTTAATTTTCACTAAGACTTTGGATTACTTGACTTTTCGAGAGTCTCGGGAGGATTGATTTTATTCGACTTGCGGGAATCAATTGACTTTTATTTATTTTTGCAGTTTTTGCAAAGTCATCATTGTTCTTGTAAAACTTCGAGTGATGCGACGTCTGTGGGAATTAACTTTCTCAGTTTTAACAATGAGCTCGGGAGTTACAAAAACATACAGCAACAACAATTACAAGTACCTAAGGACCATCGATGAACATTGACAAACCAAGTCCATTAATTCAAACATCTCGACAATGGGAAAAAATTCTGCTTGCTCAGCGGCCGCGCATAAAGACGAGAGAGAGAGAGAGCGCGTCGAGAGCGCAAAAGTAAATATCGATCGCTGGCGCAGCGGAACGCGCAATATTTCACAACGAAATGTGCTTGCCGACTGGATTAGTCACGAGTTTACTCGTTTTACACGTGCCGCGCGGCGCCTAAGAAACGCCTCTCGAATTACAGCGGCGAAGACGAAGTGTATGGTGAAGGCGCAGAAAAGAAAAACAAAAACGTCGAAAAAAGAAAAAAGATAAGAATAGACACTACTACGGCAAGACACGGCGTTCTTCTCGGCAAACAACAAGAGCCGTGACATCAGCGCGGCTCGAGCGGAAAAGCCCATTGGCCGAGAGAAAGAGCATAAGGAAAAAAGAAGAGCTACGAAAGAGGAGGGAGAGCGCACTCGAGATCCGAGGCGAGCTTTTTGGCAGCGAATAAATTCGTTATTCAACCTGGGGGCATACTCGGTGGGGGGGGAGGGGGAGGCAAAGGAGAAGCATCCCGCCAGCGGCGGTAATCCATAGTGGAGCTGACGGTGCGATCTGAGCCCCTTTCCCCGAATATATATGCATCCTTCGGATGTATATGTATGCAGCTGGAGGAGGAGGGACGTGCTTTCGCCCAACAACGTCGCGGGAAAAGCTCGGGGAAAATTGAAGAGCTAACGGCGCGCTTGACGCCTCTCTCTTCCTCCCTTCAGTCGCTCTCTTCCTCTGGGGGGGTCTGCCTCTATGGGAGGCGGACGTGACTCGAGACGCGTGGGGACGTGTCTTCGACTAGGGATGGATGCAAGCTCTTTCGCAAGCTCGTCTACCCGGGGATAAGAGTACTTTTATGGCCAGCTGTGCACGCAAATCACTTACAGTTCTATCCTGCCTACAGCTCGTTTGCTCACTGTGCCTCCTCGGGTTCTCTTTCATACGTGATGGTTTCGCCATGGGCTTACGTGCTGTCGGCGAGTTGGGCTTGGAATTGTTTGATTAATGCGCTTGCGGATAGTTTAAGGCTATAGGTCGATCGTTAAATTAAAAAAAAATGAAAAGAAAAGCTTGTTAAACTTACGGTACCAAAGTAGTAAGTGGATAGTGCCGAATGAACTTACCTAAAACAGAAAGAAAATAAACACACTTAATTTTCATTTGATTAGAAAGAAAAACGAAGATCTTAACATAAATTATTTATAAAACTCCGAAACAAAACGCCCCGAGTATTCCTTCGCGAAATTGCACATTTCGCCGGGCGTAACATCCATTTTTATACCAAGCGCAGAATGTGCAGACACGCCGAGAATAAGCCAACAACTCGTGTCATCCATGAAGGAAGTGCTGCGGCGCGAGTAGAAGGGGGGGGGGGGAGGGGGGCAGAGCCAAGAGACACGAACGCGGCTAATGACCGCACATCCTAATTCAGCGGCGTCAGCGACTGCCGTACCGGCGCCAAGCTCTCCGAGAGGAAAGACATGGAGAAACGAGGCTCGTCTGTGTGTAGGGCACGAAGAGCTACTGCTGCCGCTGCGACTCTCGTTGTGGGCGTCGTTGTAGAGAGAGAGAGAGAGAGAGAGAGAGAGAGAGAGAGAGAGAGAGACTGGTATCATCGTTTAATTGCTCGGCAGAGCAGTGTGACCGGCCGACCTCGTAATACAGACTCTCGTGTAAGGCTCGAAAGGCTCTTGAATGACGTTTGCACAAGTCGGTGTGTCGTTACTCTCTCTCTCTCTCTCTCTCTCTCTCTCTCTCTCTCTCTCACTCTGCTTGTCTCGGGACTATATGTTGCCCAGCGTCACGTATCTCTGACATGAGCTATTTCACGATACTTCGGATATTGACGTGATGCGGCTTACGAACGAGTTATTAGAGCTGCTCAAATGTAACAAGGTCACTTATGCTCCCGTTGTTTACAAAGGTCTCTTTAAAAATTTTTTTTTTATATGCTGGCTTGGAAGACATATTTACAGTTTTATTCAGTGAAAGAAAACAGGGATACGTACACGTACATGGCTTGTAAATTGTTCTTCAAACTTATTCAAACTAACGATTGTGCTCGCTGAAGCGAACGTTACAAACGATTGGCTTTAACGCGCTTACAGCTCCCGAAATACGACACACGGATAGTATAGTCGAATTTGCGCTATTGCAGAGAGAGAAAGCACAGCTGACCCGAGTAGAACTGGTAAATACAAGAGGGACGGTCTGGTGTTAACCGAGCAAAATCGGCCCGCGAAACGCGTAAAATCAGGGGAGTATTCATGGAGTGGCTATCCGCGCATCGATCATTAGTGGCGCAAAGGCAAATGAAGAGGCTCACGCTCTAGATACGGGAATCAGCGGTAATCACGATTATGACACAAGATGTGTCGATGTGTGTACGTATAAAACGAGACGGTAATGAAGCTAAAGCGGTCGACTTGTTAATTAATTTAGCCGCTGAGCGCTGTAATCCGTCAACTAAATAAATAAATGGAAAAAGGTGGTGTTCTTGAGAATGAAAAATAAAGAGTACGAAAGTCGATTACGTAAAACGCGAGAGAGTTTTACGTGTGTACGGTTCGATTTTTTCATTTGTAACGTTTTAAATTGCAGCATTAGCGTCGTCATTTCCCGTAATAATCAGATGTACGTTGGCCGCGATATATATGCAGTTGAAAAAGTGCTCGTACGTGGAACTATCATTATTACCGCGTTGGCCAAGAGAGAAAAAGCGAGACACACAGAGAAGCCCGGTGCATTGACCTACGAGCCTTTGACTCCGCTACTCGTATGCACATAGAGCTATCGCAGACCCATTTATTACACGAGGATGGTGTAAAGGGGGGGGGAGGGTCGTATACATTCACGCCTCGACTACACCAATTACTCATTTTATCAGTGCTCCCGAAAGTTTATGAAAAGCAGGCGTTAAAACTCGCTGGAAAAAAAGACGATTTGATTTTGAGAACCGATATACGTAAGCTAAATCCGCGTGTAAATTCAACTCGACTAACAAATCCTTACTGGTCAGACGGAAATTCGCACACGATCGCGTGTTACTCTCTTATCGCGACAAAGACAAAGGGGGAATCGAGCGGTGCCTCGCCTGGAGAGGCCAAGCCGTATTACGCAACGCCCTATAAAGCGAGAGAGAGCCTCGGTACACGGGAGACCCTGGCTATTGACCAGACTGACCCAGTCGCACTTACGCATCGGTGCACGACTAGTCTCTCTCTCTCGGTTGGAAGCGGCGCACGACTGATGGACCTGTAGAAACTGGCCTACCGACAAAGCCTTTTTTCTTTTTTTAACGCGATTAGGAGAGGAGGATTTTTAGAGATAGACTTGCCGGATCGAGGGTGTAAGGCCGAGTTTGGATTTTTGTATTCGGAGAAAAGGTGAGCTTTGGATAAAAAAGAAAGGGGCCTCGTTTTATTTTCCTTTCACGCGCTTACAATGCGCCACCTCGGAGAAAAGTTTTGGATGTAGCTGAATTTTCTGTTTTTATTCTCCTCTTATTCGGCTGTGAAAATAACAATAAAGCCTTGGATGGATGTATGGACGTAGAATGTAAACTATCGAGCCTTTTTTTGCAGGCATTTTTGGCATTATGCAAATCGGCTTTTGAAAAAGTCCGCGCGAGCTACGTAATTTGTACTTCGAAACATTTCATTTTGGAACGTAAAACATCTTCAAGTAATAGAATCCAAATAAAAAACCATGCCGATATCATGCTTCGCTATTAAGGCCTTGAAAAGTCACGTCCAAGGAACGAAGAAACTCATGATCATCAAAAAGGGCAGCACGTCTAGCAAAAAAGCCGTCGCGGTCGAATTTTCCCTGCATCAACGACCAACAGAGACACAACTCCCTGCCGCGGTCGTTGGCTTTTTTTTTTTATTCAACGTCGCCTCCCACTGATGAAAAAGCGAGTATTACCGCCGCGGAAGCCGGTCGCGTCCGGATATTTTTCCATCGCGCGCGAACGCTATACAGTACCGCACGACGCGTGACGGAGCGGTAAATTCAGCAGCCTCTCTCGCGATCAATCATACGAGAAGGAGAAAGTCGCCGTCTCGTATTTCTCGGTGCACTATACGCGACAAATTAATAATGAGCGGATAAAGTCTCTCCCTCCCTCTCTCTCTCTCTCTCTCTCTCTTTTTCTATATTCCCGAAGTGTCCCCGCGGATTGATTTGTAGCGCGACTAAGCGCTAAAACATTGATAAACACAACTTCGCCTTCGATCCCGATGCCTTCGATATATTTCACGGGATTATGTCCCTAATAAATCAAGCATCCACACGCCGATGTAATACTCATTTCCCGATTGCCCAGGATATAACTCACTTATCGACTGGGCTGTCTCCAACTCTCGCCCTCGAACAGAATCGTTTTTCTCCAACTTCTCGATCGACCCTCGAAAAAGAACAAGTCTATACCGAGAGCCCGTTGTCGAATCAAAGCGAGCAAAACAGATCAATTTCCACGCAACGCCGAGCTCTCGATTCAATAATCCCGCGGCGAACCGCGCTATTTCCCTTCGGCTTAATAAAAAAGTTGCCGAGGCGTGTATATTCGCGGAAGCGGCGCACCTTTAGGTTCTCGCGCACGCGAGAGATAGAAGCTACCCTCGCGAGCGGATGAACGGGAGGGAGGTGGTTCAACGACCTTAATAGCCGCGATTGGTTTAAGGGACGAGCGTGATAGATGACTAGCTCTCTTTTTCTGTGCATTAGCCAGGCGGGCGTGCCGTTACTCGCTGCTTGAATCCCCCTACGGACCTTGGTAGGATACTATGCCCCCTCGGCTGTGCGCGGGAGGCTTTTTTATTTTTAGCGGATATGCCGCTTCTTCTATCCAAGGCTCGAGCTTTAATTACCGAACGGCTATTTGGCTTTCATTTATTCGCTGTTTATAGGCGCGCCGTTACCGTTGCAGCGCGCGATATGTGAGACACTGCCTGTATAGCGTGCGTGGCTTTTTTTAACGAGAGACCTTTTTTTGGACTGGAGGTCAGCGGAGGGAAGTGAGCCTGCCTCCCGGTTTTATAAGGCAGGCAAATAAACTGCGTGGCGTTTCGTTTATTGAGGGTCGTAAGTAACGGGTTTGCCGAGATAATGCAGTGGGTTAGTTACGCGTGTCAGTCGAAACGAGGGAGAAAAAAAAGCTCGTGGACCGTTAATGCGATACTCTTTAAAAATGATCGTTCGGGAATAATCAATTGTAGGCACGTTGTAAAAAAAGAAACAACCGGTTACGCAATTTACTCGGTGTTACGTGTGTTTCCCTCGCGAGTGTATCGCATGTAAAACGCCCAACGTTATTATTAGCACAAATACAAATATTAAACCAACCGCTAAGCGCGTCGGCTCGAATATACATACATAAAGTATCGAGTATAAATCCAGCACATTTTCTAGCTCTCGGATCTTTGCGGTCGATTCTGCGGCTTCGGGCGTAACAACTTCGTTGACAAAACCATACATACGCGCACGACAATACCAAAAGCCAAGCGCTAACACGACAGGCGTCTGAACTAGAGGTGCGCACAATGAAATCCGCCAAGCCTCGGAGTAAATTCCCCGAGAGAAAATCGAGCGATTTGATCAATCAAGGCCTCGTGTCTCTAATTCATCAGCGAGGCGCCGTAAACAGGAGCTCTCTCTCGATTGCGCAGCCGTCGGCGCGTGCGATTTCCGATTCGCACTGGTACATATATGCGTACGAGCGTGTGCGACCTTGAAAGCGAAACGAGAGGGAGTTGGGCGGAAATTACCGCTCGTATCCAGAGAGAGTAACGAGATCCTGGGGGACGAGGGAACTGCCGAGCCGTTGGAACGACGTTATCGACACGGCCTCGCGCGCGTTCAATGGGACTGTTGAGGATGGCTTTTTTAGCTCGGTGAGCTGAGGGTTAGACGCTAAGAACGAGCCGATGGCCTTGGTACGTTTCTCTCTCTCTCTCTCGGATTATCCTCGTGACTTTTGATTATACACGAGTTGTTGGTTTTATTGATCTTTTATTGGTAATGGCGCACGTGTCTGTGGCTGGATTATTTTGGTCAATTGAACACACGAGCCTACTTGGATCAATCAATCGTGATTCGATAGGAATCGTAGGATGAAAATTTTATGCTGAAAATAAAAGGGAATTCTAGTAATCATTAAATTTAAAATTATGTCCCATTATGTATACTAATCAGCGACACAAATCTAGCGTTTATGCTTACTTTACAATCAGCGTTATGAACGGTCTCAACGCTACTTTCCACGTTCGCCTTTCCTTACTTTCCCCCTCCCCCCATGCCTACTTTAATTTTGCTCGAGAATCAAGATAAAAAAATTCCGTCTTTTTCACAATAGTGCACACAAGAGGGACCCATATTTCTTTTTTCTTTCACCACACGCGCGCGAGTTTTCCCAACTTTATACGCATACAATCGCTGTCGGGCGTCGTTGTTTTTTTTTTTTTACCATTTCACATTCGCAGGAGGAAAAAAAGGAAAAATTTCCAAACGACGCGAGAGCAGCCGGCGACGATTACGAGTGTGGCCGCGGCAGCAGGTGAATAATAAAGAAAGTAAGTCGAGAGCTGAAAACTAAAGCGAGCGCGAGGTGCGAAAATTCAAGAAGGCCTCTGTTATAGTACAGAGGGGCTTTAATCCCGGAAGACGCTTTTAAAATGTTGCGGCTGCGCTGGGTTGCGTCACGCTACGCCCTCCCCCTAAAAAAAGGCTGGTTTTGAGGTAGGCCAACGTACTTTCCTTTTTTTTTGTCTCTCTCACCATGGGCGACGCCAACGATCGCGTTTTTGCGGCCGGACACGCTGGGCTAATGTGCACACACGCGAAAGGGTGTCTGGTTGCAGCCTCTGTGTGTGGAGAGAGGCACAAGAGTTGCGACAACTGTGTAACCGGCTGGAATGACGACGACGTTGTGGATTGACTTGTTGTATGGCCTGTGATCGATGGAAATTAAGATCGGAATTTCGAGGTTGGCTGCCTGATGCGATGTGATATCAGTGCTTGCTGCTGTTATTTGGTGTATCATGGGGGACCTGAAGGTGTGTTTGGGTGTTATTTTGCCGTGGTCGGCATTAACGAGCATAAAACGGAAAAATATAAATATATTCATTACATCGGGAACGTATGGCGTTTATTCCTTTGATCCGTTGACTCGACTTTTTGATGAAAATGTGGTTTCGTAATATTTCGACTTTTCTCTTTTATGCACGTGTACTTGCAGTACTTTGCATATATCGGTAAAAGATAAAATATAAATGTTAACGTTCGTTTACCTTTTGCAGCTGTGTTTTCGAATCAAACTGAAATATTCGGTACGTCACGCACATAAAAAAATGTAATTAACGAATTCCAAAAACAAAGAAAAAAAATTATAAAAAAAAAAGTTTATAAAAATATAAAAGAGAAAAAAAAAAAAAAAAAAAAAAAAAAAAAAAAAAAAAAAAAAAAAAAAAAAAAAAAAAAAAAGGATTAAACTTGGATTCTAACCAAGAAATTCGACCTCTAAGACACCCGATAGCCATCGGCAGATCACAGCAGTTTGAAGAAACTAGGTGAGCAAAGACCTTCAACTCCAAAAAAAAGAAGGTACAAGGCACAAAGGGCGAGCCGAGAGAGGCCGCAATAACGAAACGCCACTTGTTCGCAAAATCATTGGCTAGCTTCCCATCTTTGATCTCGATCCACGCTTGTACAGATCGAAAGAGGACACCTTGTAGACCAACAGCGTACGCGTGTGTGAGTACGTGTGCGCGCGTGGGAAGAGCCTCGTGTTATGGACGGCTAGTACGTGGGTGTCCAGGTCAGGGACCTTTCTATCCAGCTCGTTCCATCTCGATTGTGCGGCAATATTGCCGAGGTAAACAGCCGAGCGTGGCCGTTGTATCTGTTTCTTTCTTTTTTTTTCTTTTTTGTACGAACTATAAGGAGACGTTGCCGGGAGGGAGGGGGAACTTTACGGACGTCGTTGGGCGGCGTTTGAATGTGCGCAAATGATGTGTCATCCTCGGCGCCGTTATACGACTTGTTCCTGTCTTGCGGACTGATGGGTTTCTTACGAGGGCTTTTCAAAGCGAACTCTCCTTGGCTTCGCCGCTGTAACGGGCGGCTATGTGCGTGTGTGGGAAAGATTTGGTTGAATTTATTTATTGATAGTTTTATGAATCGTGAATGTGGACGTTTTATGCGGTAGTTGCAAATTATTATGATGTATCTGAATGTATTTTCCTTGCTTTTTTTCATCGAAATAATCGTCGAAATCGATCCATTCGAAATTCCGGCAAATGACTTTTTCATTGCCAATATAACTCGCCAACTAGCGACAATTGGATAAGCTATCAAGATCAATCTGTGCGCGCATAAAATCAACAGAGAGAGAAAAAAACGACGCGTACACGCACACGCGTCCGCAAAAATCAACCAATGCCATCATATTTACGCGTAGCGCACCGCAATTCGCCAGCTGCAGCAGCCGTCACCGGGCACAGCGTCGATTTTAAAATTGATTGTCGTTGTCGCGTAAACAGCATTCGCCAGGCAAATGGCTATTTAATTTTCGCCCGCAGTTGCCGACTGATGGGGGAGGACCATTGCGTATAAAAAGCGCAGTAGCCCCTTGGCTGTGCAAAGAGTAGTCGAGCGCGACCGCGTGGAAATTACCAATCAATTAACCCCCAACAAATTGTGATAATCGCCAGAGGGGAGGAGAAAGGGGTAACCGCGCCACAAACCGACGAGGGTACATATTGACCCGGCGCGTAGACCGGCAGGATGGGCCAGACGCGCCTCCGACGAAATTCTCGACTCTCTTCTCCTCCGGGAACCAATGCTACTACGAGAGTTGGCCCGAGCTACGGGAGAAGCTGTTTACGTAACCGGAGATACTGCAACGCTCGCCGAAACTTGGAATAGACTTGTGGCTGAGTTGCGACCTTATAATAAGGTCTCGAGCCGGCCGCTCTCTCATTGTAATGGCCCGCTCTTTCTCGTGAGAGCTTTGTCTTGGCAACGCCGAGAGACTGTTCCTCCATCTCGGCCGTTTCTGTTTTGAATGACTGAATTTGCGATGTGCTCGGAGTAAACGGCTTGCCGGCTTAATTTCGCGTCTGAATCGATGATTTACCGAATTTGTCTACCTTGAAAATGATTAGTTCGACGTTAATTCGGTGATTTTTCAAGATACCGAGGAAAAATGTGTTGCAGCGCGTTTAATAATGTATGGAGGAAAATTACTATACGCGATGATTATGCAATATCTTCTACGCACCATTAACGGTTCTTTCGGGTATGTTGTTTAAACAAGATAAGTTTGCACTCGCGTACCTAACAATAAAAAAAGTGTGAATAAATCGGTACTTTGACGCACGAGATAAATTCATTTATTCGGAATAATAAGCGTGGTATTTGAAATGATATTTGAACTTGTGTATGAAATAGATATTTCAAATACAAGTTCACGCTCATTGTTTCGAATAAATGAAATTATCTCGTGCGTCAAAGTACCGATTAATTTACACATTTTTTATCTCAAGGAATAAAAAAAAAATCAATCATCAGATCCATTTTCATTGAGTATCAACTTGGTTTACGACACGTGGCTCAAAAACCATTGGGGGCGCGTATCGGACTCTAAATAAAATCATGCTTTCGCGTTTGGATCATATATCGCGCGACTAAAGCTTTATTACTTGGAATTAGCATAAAAACACCATTTCCCCGCGGCGCGCTGCGATACAAATTGACCAGGGCGATATTAAACGTCGGCTTGCAGTTAACGCCGTGTCTCGGGACCATATCCTGGGCGCGGCTAGATTAAAAGTCGCACTCTCGCAATGGCGATTCGCGATTAAATCTCAAGTTCAACGCACGCGCGTGGGGGGCTAGTCTAGTTCGATTCGGTTGGTATAAACGACTGTGCACCCGCGAGGAAGAAAAGTAATTGGACCGATTAACCGGATGACATATTGTCCCTGGTGTTTATTCTAAATTTGCGAGTCCATAATTAGCCAGATTGATAAAAACAAAGAATAAAAATTGTGTCAAGTTCTTATTCGTTACATTCAATGTTGTTGGAGCAGAAAAAACAAATGGTCACGATAACAAACTGAATTATTTACCTTTCTTAATCGCCTTTATTTATTAACGTTCTTATTCGAACTTCTGTTGTATAAATAAATTTCAACACACCCACCGACACCCATGCATGGTCAAACAATGCAATAGGACTTTACCTCGTGTCTGCGCGTATATAAAAGTCATTATTTCAACGCTTAAGTATCAAGATAGTCTAGCGTAATGTCGTGGTGGGGCAACGGCTGGTCAAATAGTTTTTACGATAACGAGAGTTCGACTCAGCCGCGAGAGTTTACGAGAACGTTCTCTCGCACGAGCCTTGTGTCCCGGCAATTTTGCCATCCGTAGAATGTGTCGATCGCGTGCTTACTGGCATTTAACGTTGCGTAGTACATTTTACTTTGGAAATCGATCGTTTGCTTTCGTATAAAACGAGATAAATAGAGCTTCGTTGTTATGGTAAAAATAGTCTTTTTTGTTCTAACTTGATTTTTTGTTGCTCTACGTAAGATGAAATACGCACGAATTTAATTTTTGCTGAAAACAAGTTTTGATAAAGCTTCGATGAAACATCTGTGTTTATTTAAAACGCTTCAATATAATGATGAATTAATGCTAATATCGATATGATAATATCAGAATTTCCTAAATATGTACCTAGTTTGATAAGGAAAAATACATTTAAAGACCGATGGCAATGTTTCGTTACTAATTCAATATCGTCGTTGAAGCTCGAAGCATTTCTCGAAGAGATCAGATACAAAGGTAAAACTCTTAAAAAGTCTCAGTTTTTATTAAAAAAATTATATCTAATAATTACTTTTTCTAAATTCAAATTTTAGATTCAAGATGGTTAAAATATCGTATACTTTAATTTTTCTAATTGTTGCTATCATTTTGTGTTTATCTGTAAACTGTATGAAATCTGTAAGTATTTTTTCTATCAAATTTCAATGATGTGTAATGTAATTATATTAACAAAAATATTGCTTGCATATTTTAGGTTGATCATTGTCCACCTCTTAAACCTACTGATGTAAGTGTCTTGTTCTAGATGTAAAGTTAAATATATATATATTTTTTCTAAAACGTATAGGTTTAAAAAATTCAACTTATTTAATAATTACAGGAATGCAATAAGGAAGGTGACGAATATTGTCAGAATTTTGAGCCGTTCTCTCATCGATTCAACGAGTGCAACGTAAGTTTAACTTCGACTAAATTACCGAATACAATGATAATAATAACACATAACCGACATAATAATATTACACTCTATTTTACAGTTACAGAAAACTGCCGAGTGTGAAAATAGGCTTGGAAATCCAAATGCGAAATGTTATCTTGGAGATTATCTTGAATATTAATAATAAAATATAAATCACAAAAAAAAAGATTGTTATACTTTTAAATTTAATACCCCCCCCCCCAACAAAAATATCCTTTTATAACCGGCGTCGTATAATAATATTCAGAATTTTTTTCTTTAGAGCATAAAAAAAAATCCCTCCCGTCTACAGCCCAATTTACCGTTGCTTAGCCCCAGAGGATAGCTGCCCACACAACCCTGTGCTCCGAATATTGAAACTTATCGCTAGCTAGTTCTCTGTTTAAAACTTGGATCTCCAGCGATTGTCGCGTAATTTTTCCAGGTCCACTTAAGGAGGCGCTCAGCGCGTGCTCTTTGCGACTTTTTCTTGCGTGTGCCCATATTGTTTCTTTTCCACGTGAATATATACGTTCTCCGACCGACAGAGCGAAAGTGGCGTTTGCCGTTCAGCGGTTAAACAAAATCTCGTATGGAGATTAAGCGCGAATTATCGGATCGCAAATTGAAGCTCTCCGCGCGCTCCTGTATTTCCAAGGGATTATGAAAAATACACACAAGGCGCGCGTAAACAAACGAGGGAAACGTTCGAGTTTGTTTGTTTTTTCGTTCTTTTTTTTTATTTACCAGGATGTAGCGATTCGTTGTTGTCGTTGTTTCTGGTGGTTTTCTCGTTAATGCGACGGGAAGAGAGAAAAAAAAGAGCAGGGCTTAGTTAAGCGCCGCGAGAGAGCAGAGCACGCAAGCAATTAACCCACATTTTTTCCCCTCCTCTCACCCCCCTCCCCTGCAGGGGCCATAATAATGAGCTTACACCGGCTTCGTGGCAGTGGAAAAATTTCCCTGGGAAATTTATTCGAGCGCCCGCGATTTTCTTTTATTTCAATTTTTCAACCGCTGCTTTTTAATTTTCCAGAGCTGCAACGTAGGGGCTTGCGCTTGAAATTTAGAGCAAACGAATTTATTTAGCCTTGCCCTTCTTTCTCGCGTTGCACATCTCTTGCTAAAGCAGTTTATTCGCGGGAAAAACTTGCGAATTTCTCGAGCAAAACTCATCGATACAAATCTCTAGCGCAGAATTTGCGAAGCTGCAGAAGATACACAAAACCTTTTGCACAATAATCAGCCAAACTTTTCCAGATAGTAAGCTCGGAAAAGTCCAACAACTTCCTCGGCAAGCAAGCGCCTTCCTCGCGCGCGTCAGCCAAGCGGCAATCAATCTACCTTACCCTCGCGCCAAGTCCTTCTCGTCCCTACAACTTTTATGAAAATTCCCGACATTTTTCTCGTTAACTTCCCAGTACCCACGCTATATCCCGCGTAAATTGCGCGCTGCTCGCGAGAATGCCGGTCCCCGCTAAATAAGCCCAGTTGCCACACGTAGCGACGCAAAAGCTCTGCTCGCTGGGAAAATATTGCGCATTAGAGAAGTTGGCTGACGGGGATGGGGGGGGGGCTAACGTCAAGAGCTAGTGTGGAAGTGGAAAACTGCAACGAGATCGGATTGCGAGAAAACCGCACGTTACCGCGAGAGAGAGGAGCTTGCAAAGGGGCGCCTTCATTATTTCCATTAGTCCTCCCCCTTACCATGCCCGAACACGCCCAACCTGTTAATGCGGATCTTAGCACCGAGCCACTTCCGTAGTATGGAAAGAAGCTGGACTTTGGCCGTCTGGCGAGGTCTCATTAAAATGCAAAGCTCGGGGAGTGGGCTGGTAGCCGAGCTTGCGACGCTCACTTTCCGCTTGGCCTCCCGTTGCTGCGCGATGAGCTTGCGATGCGGCCTAGTGCGCTAAGTGCTTTCTCCAGAGCGAGAAAGCTGAGAAACGTCCGTTGAGAATTTGACAGTTTGCCCATGGTAGACTTCGCGCTTTTTTGAGGAGGGAGTCAGATCGATGTGACCTAATGTAATTAACATCGCGGAATAAGAGTATTATTTTTCTTGGCTTTTAAGTGCTGGGATTTTAATGGATTTTTTTTCGTGAATAACAAAACGAAGACTACCGGCGTAGTTTTGTGGGAATAATCTTTTACTTTTTATAGAATGCAGGAACGTGTGCGTATACGAATCCGTCATAATGAAATTTAATTAAATTGATGTTTGCGCGCGACAAATGTGAAATACGCTCGAAAGTTTTGAGCAATTTAATTATCTGGTTTAATTAAAAAATAAAATTTTTCCCACTCTCATTACGCCGTTGTTTTTCCTAACGTCTGAATTATTGATTCGTCCGTAATTTCGACATTTTAAAATAATACAGATTTATTAAAAAAAAGAAATGAATAATTATGTAAAATAAATCTGTTTGTGTGCGACTACAATTAATTAATTTCCTACCGAATTATTCAAACAAAGTACCCTATTCAAGAAATAAAAATCTGTGCTAAAAAAACAACAATAGTGCAATCCTCAGAAAACTAGCTATCAACCTAAAATGTTCCCAGCTGAAAAAAATATGTATATACACTTGCAACCATTCATTTGCCAAAAACTCAGTGGAGACCGTCTGGAGCACAGAGCGAATGTCGACAATCGTTTTCAATTTACAAAACCATTCTGTAATAACCAGCTAGCTGTCCTTTCTTATCTCAAGCTTCCCAGCGAAATCCAAACAGCAGACATTTAGCTCTTTATCTGGCAACAAATTTTTTTTTCCTCTCCCTCCCTCTACTTTTCAGGCTCTCTCGATCTCGCACCCTCGGACAAGACTTCTCCGCACAGCATTGCCAGAAGTCATCATCAGTGTCTTGATAAACCTTCCGAGACTAGTGGGCGAGAGAAGGAAGATAGAGCCAAAGATAGAGATAGGAACCGAGAGTCGCTAGAGGTAAGGGAGGGGAATTGAGGGAGATAACGCCGCGGGCGGGAGTCGGGGACCGATTTCGAGATTACAACTTTAATTAACGGATTAAGCTGGTTAAGCGCTGTTTGCGCAGAGTTAACGCCCGGTTGGCGGCAGCAGCGTACGGCTGCGGGGGATATAACGGGAGCAAGAGGGGGCTGGGGAGGGCAAGGCAACGCGAGCCGCCCCGCGGCCAATTCACGCTAAGCGTCAAAATCCCTTTTGGGAGTATGACGACTACGACACCTTATCCTCCTACGTGTGTAGACCCCAAGGAATCGAGGGGGTCTGGTCTCTCGCGGTGCGTGCGCGAAGAAATAACGTGTTACATCGTTAGCGCCCCTGTTTTCCGCTTCTCTCGCTCAACTCCCTTCAGGCCTTTAGACTTTTATTTTGCGCCGCTGTTTCTCGCACTCTCTCTCTCTCTCTTATGCCGCGTTGATTTTCGACCTCGCTGCCGGCGGTTAGGGAGTTTCGCTTTTAAATCTAATTTCAAGCTCGCTAATTCCGGGCCAACGGCAAGTTTAATGGTAAACTCTCGGGCTACTCGGCTCCCGCGATTTTTCACGTCGCTTGCTCTGGTTATACATAGATATATTACATTGACGATATTACCGAGATAATTGAGCTTTGGGAAGTATCACGGCAATACTGCATGGGGGCGATATTGAAAATAAACCGAGTTTGTAAAAATCGAGGCGAAACGAATAAAAACTGGAGCACAATAAGCAACGTTCGCGTGTCCGTTTCGATTCGACGCCTCGATGCCCCCCCCCTCGTTTTAAAAAAAGCATCGACAATTGTTTTCCCATGGCAAATTGCCGAAAAAAAAATTTATCAAACGCAATTTGCCGGGAGCAGAGCGTCTGAGTGCCTGCCCTCCCTTTTCCTCTCTCTCTCTCTCTCTTTCGCTTCCGCCACGCCAATAACTAAGCAATGTTGCCCGGGCAACCGTCAGCAATTGGATTTTCGAGTATAATTTCCTCGCCGACTTTGCCTGTCTCTCTTACCATTCGCTTTTGCCATCTCTCTTTTACCAGTATCACGCGAATTTTCTCTATACGAGCTCGAGAGCGCCCCAGTGTCTTTCGATGATGTAACGCATCTCTTTCGTCGTTACGCCGGACGCGCCTAATAGCGACACGGAGGAAAGCTTTCGAGACTCACTCTCGCTTCAGTTTTCGTGCGGACTTTATCTTCCGGTGTCTGGGCCCGAGAGGGGAGGGAATGAGCGAAACCGGCCGATTATGCCGGGATTCTTAAGTCGCTCCGAGTGAAAAATGAATAGCAGACGGTTTTGCGAGAGGTTCACGCGGAAGTTGCGGAAAACTTGGGGAAGAGTCCGTCTTTTTTTTTTATTTGTGCTCCTTTGCTCTTTGCGTTTTCTTTTGGAAAAAAGAGGAAGGCAATCGACACTTGTCTAATGGGCTTCCCGCTGCGAAGGAAGTTTTTCAATTCGTCTCGCGAGCTGAATTTCTTCGAAATTTTCTTGGGGGGGGGGGGGAAGGTATTTTCGTATGATAAAAGCGTCGTTTTTGTTTCGCGAATTTTTTTCCAACGTCCAAGAGTTTTCGGTAAAACGACACTGATAAAACAAAAAAAAGGAAGGTAGAAGAAGGAATATTCTACTTGGTAAAAGTTTTAATCGACGTCAGCTCGCCAAACTAGCCCCCTCCGCCCGTATTTCGAGACAGTAAAAAACTTTCGTTGCTAACACTCGCGCTCTCGCGGTCTGGAACTTTTTTAAATTACAGCTTTTTACAACTACTAAACTCTAATAAATTATCATTATCGCGTATTCGATCTTTTATTATTTCTTTTTAAAACAGCCGCATAGCGAACGTTGAACGTCCAATGAGCTGAATGAGCTAATGAACCTTAACAAAGAATATTAATTTCCAGATAGCCGTGAAATATGCGGGAGCGATTTATTAAAAGAGAGAGAGGGGCAAAGCCCGTCGGACGCGATCAATGTTCAATCACTCAGGCATCGAGCAAACACGAGAGAGCAGACGCGCACGCACACAAAAGCTTGGGGTGCAAAATTCCATAATTCGCCAGTCGAATGTAGGTCACTTGATAATCCTCATCTGCGCTCATAACTCACGGGGTAAACATTGCTCTCTCGATGTGCTTCCGTCCCGACCACCTCTCGAACTTTATCCCGCCAGTTTCTCTCTCTCTCTCTAACCGAAATACCGTGGATAAAGAGAATGAGAGCGAGTACTCTCTCATCTGGATGATTAATTAATTAATAGGAAGTCTGAAGAGAGAGCCGCGTGGAATCTCTCGTCATTCAGCTTTTACCGGCAGCGCGTCTATTGTTCTTATGCTCTGCATCTGCGCCGAAGCGCAAAACCAATCTATATGGGTTACTCGTGCGCTGCTGCGGCTTTACTAATCGGAACGAATGTCCTTTAATGCGCGCGAGAAACGCCGCGGTATATAGGCTCCGGCTTTCAAATTAGGCTCTATGAAGTGCTACGAGCGCCTGCGTGCGACTCTGGATTATTTAAGTGGCAAGGCGGAATTTAAGATCGGGATTAGATTAAGAGCGACGGGGAGTTATCGTCAGTCGGAGATGATTATCGCTTTTTGAGTTTCGCAGCTGGTTCTGCGATGGTTAATTAATCGAAACCGAAATTCGAGTTGTTTAAGAGCGAGATACTTTAATGGGAAATTTCATTCGATAACAAAGAATATCCAAGAGAGCTAACGCTTGTAAGCGAAGTTTCATTTAACAATAACGCAAGGCGTTATGATTTTCTCGAGTTGGGCTTTGACGAAGCGCCAACGAATTCGCGAATATAACTGCCAAGCGTTTCAATGTCAGCTGCAGATGTCCGAAAGCTCGGGAAAGATAATTACCTCTCCACGCGCCGGTTATACGCGAGACGTTTTGTTTCTCAAAGTTTCGCGAGAAGCTTTGCGCTGTAATTATTTAAGGGGAATTAGTTTCTTACGTCGACGCAATATGCAATTTTACAAAACGTCGAGTTCGCGCGCGCTAAGGTTCAAAAGTTTCAGGCGCGAATGCTATAACTACGTTTTCAGCACGTCATGTAGACTGTACTTCGTTAAACTTGGAAATTTTGATGTATTTTTTTTCCAAGTTTTCTAATGTAATAATCCAAATAAACTTCTAAACAAAGTTAAGGTATCCCTAGAATTGACTCGACTACTCCGTTTACCTTAGCCTTGGAAAAAAAATCTCTCAAACATCGTCACGCTAATTCTCGCCGCTGTCGAGCGGAAGATAAAAAATGTCCCGGTCTCGTGGGTTAACCCCCCCCCCATATAGGCCGTGGTACAGCTCCCCCTACTCGTGCTGAGCTTTCCGAGAGAGCCGAACTTTGATCCAGCCCGGCTCTCTTTCCCTGCTGTTTTGAGGGAGTGTCTGCGGCCGATGATCGGATTTGCACCCCCTCTATCAGCTGGCTGTGTACACACTCGCGCGTGGCGTATATATCGCTGCTGGTGAGAGCGCCCGCATAGAGCGAGCCTTATCGCGCGTCATTTATGACGTTCGCGCGTAAAAGCGAGCGAAAAAGCTCGTCCATTAAAAGAGGGCGTCGATATACGGCTGTGGACGATAAGTGCCTAATCGGATACGTTTGTCGCTTGTCAGCGTGATCGTGGTCGTCGAGTTACAGCCGGCGATGAATTGATATATCTTTGGGAGGAATCGCAGGAGAGCTTGGCGCGTTCGTTGTGTCTTTAGTACCGCCTGCACGGTAAATGTATAGGGTGGCAACGATAATCGAATGGCCCCGTTGCGTTTGGAGGAAGGCGATAGAGTAGGATTTACGCTACACCATTGCTTTGTCGGGGTGAAAAATGATCGATGGGGGGGGGGGTTGGCTCGAGAGATTTGGTTGGAAGATATCTTGCGGTTAAATCTATCGAGGTGGGGGGGATGAATTTTTTCGTTCATTTGAATTTTCTTTGCCAAACAATCGTGGTTATTTTGTTGCTGGTTTTATTTACGCGGCTACTTTGGCAAATGGCTTTGGCAAGCGCGACGGAATGAAACAAATAACTGCACGATCGACAAAGCGAACTTTTAAATTCTAACAGTATCAACCTGACTTTTTCACGTACACACGTTCTATAATAAACAAACGGCATACGTGATACACCCATACTACTGCCCACAAAGCTTTACATGCATCAGTGAAACAATACACCCACGACTATGCAACAGAGGGGGGGACGAGAGCAGTCTCGTCGATAAAAATCATACCAGCATCATCGCTGTTACAGCACAAGTTATTTAGCGATATCGGCAAGCGGAGAGAGAAAGCGAAAGGGAATCGATATATCGCCTCGAGCGGCTTGGGGGAAAATAAAACTCGCGCTGGGGCTTGATAGACCAGCAGCAGCTGCTTCCCGTGGCTGGACGCAATAATAAGCGCAACGAGCGTTAATCCGCGGGTCCGTGAGAGTGCGTGCGCGCGCCGCTGTCTCGCGGCATTGATTAGCTACCGCCTCTCTGCACGTGCCAGCCGAGTAATCAGCGCGCTGAGCTAGTCTGTACTCTAGGTTTTATCTCTCTTAGCTTTTACGCGCGAGTGATTTTTTTTCTCTACTGTTGTTGTTGCTGGTGGTGTGACTGTAGGAAGGATACTGGCCTTTTGTTAAAGAGAGTATGACATTGTTTAATGATGGCGCTCGCTTGGTAATGGTGGGACAACAAATGGTTACGGGTTTTCGAATTTGTTGAAGAAAAGAAAGTATTCACTCTCTCTTTGGCGTAACTCTGTTGGAAAACTCGACGGAATTTTGTCGAAAAAGGGGAGCTTTGAACGCTATGCGTTTTGGAGAGATGTAAGGTCTTTGAACCGACGCGTAGAATAGAGGAAAAAAGAGGAAACGGCTCAATATTCCGAGGAAAATTTTTCCATACGCGCGTAACGCAACTTTGATTTTTCATTCTCAATCGTCTGTTGCCAGTACTTTATTTTTTGCCCTCGCGATAGTAACAAACCATTTTCAACAGCAGCGCCTTTTTATCGCAAAATTACAGTGCGTTAAATTTTAAAATTTCAGCCTCGAGACTGTAACCAACTCGCGTTACATAGGAACAATACGGCGCGTTACGCGCGGAGCAGCTGATATTACACGCCCAATTAAAAATCTTTCAGCCTTCAAGCGAGCACTCATCTCCCAGGCTTGAATGTATCCCTCGAAAAAGCTCGTATTTCCTTGCTTTTGCCGGCTAGCCGGAGAGCAAGCCTTCGCCCACGCGTGTGCAGGATTTACATATGCATAAGACGGGTAAAACGTCTCCTCCTCGCAGCGTCCTCGTCTTTTTCTCCGCGAAGTGTAGAGTCGGAGAAAAGCGAGTCCAGGCGCGTCCTTCGTACACGTCCCCGGATTTTTCCTGCCGTTTGTCCGGCGCTAATTGCAGCGCTGCCGGCGGCGGCGGCGTCCGCCGCTCGGCTATTAATTATGAAGAGCTAACCCCGCGGCGAGGCTGTTCCCTCTATCTTCACGTCAGTCCTGCTTTTTTTTTAACCCGCCGGCACACGCGTCCCGCGAGGAAAGGTCTTTCGGATTCGTAGCGAGTCTCGTCGCGGCTTGTTTGAGTTAGCCAGTCCCGCGACGGTCGTGGGGAATTTTAAAATTTTTCTTTTTTTCAACTGCATGTAACGTACTCGTCGTCTGTCTTTTACGTATTTTAAGGATAAAGAGTCGCTTCTATACATTTGCGTACACCTAACATCCTTTTGATTTACTATTCAATCGATCGGCACTAATACGATTTCACGGTAAAAGTAATAAACCGACGAGCGAACAAATCAAATCAGCACTTGTGCTTGCGGCAATCGAACGAGCAGGGTGTAAAGCTCTCTCTCTCTCTCTCTCTCTCTCTCTCTCTCTCTCGTCATTAGTCGAGAAGAACACGCACGGCAGGTATACGGGGTTGGAAGATTTAAGACTGCCTTCTCTCCCTCGGTCTCGAAATTTCCCGGAGTGTTTCGCGTCGGCTTGAGGTCCTCCCCTCCCTCATTTCCATGGAAAGCCGCGCACTCCCAAGGCTTCAATTCGAGGATTTTCCGATTCCGCAGAGCCTCCCTCTCGCAGAGTAAAGCCCGTGAGCGATGCGCCTTATTTCCCTTGGTCTGAGAGAAGAGGGTGAAGGCGTTCTAGCCGGTCCGCATTGCTTTCCGCTGCAATTTGCGCGCGCGAGCAAGGGGAGGTGTACGTCAGACGTCGAATTTCCTGATCGGCAAGCCACCCTATACAACCAGCTTGGGGGAAGCTACGGTTGTGTCTCGGTCTAACTAGGCTTCCTACCCCTCTATGTATGTATCTCTCTCTTTCTCTGTTTGCGTTTGGATTTTGTTTGTTTTCCGGTCGCTTTTGAGGGACGTGTCAAAGCGGCGTTGGAGGAATAAGACGCCGCTAACAAGGGCTTTTTTCTATCCCTTTGACGATTTGATATGTATGCGGATGAAGCTCAACAGATGTATCGATTATAGCTTTGGGATTTATCTGCATTTATAGCTTTTTTCCGTTATGCGGTCAATCTTTATCAATTTTAAAAGTTTCGATATCAAGATATCCACGTAAACAAATTCACTTCTAGGCTCGCGTTCGAATAAAACGTCCAAACACACGTAGATAAACGCGAAACAAATTTGCGCGTCTCAAGCTAGCGTTACACACGCGATGGTAGGGGGAAAAAGAGGCCCAGACAAACGAACTTTAGGCGGAACGGCTCGACAATGGAGCGAAACGCTTGGTCAAACGCTCTCTCTCTCGCGATCGAAGTCGCGAGAAAAAGCGCCCGCAGCGCCGGCGCGCAAGTTGAGCTTTAAGCGCTTTAGCACACTTTGATCTCCCTCTCTCCTTCCTCTCCTTTTTCTAGGAGGGTTGCAATTTTGCAAGAGAGAGAGGGCAGGTATGCGCTTTGAGCGGGTTTTTCACAAGCCCACCAGGTCCCCACCCTCTTTTTCCTCTCCTTCCCGGGCACTTGGAAAGCTTCCGATTCTTTCGCTTTGAGCTAGGCACCGTCGCGCACTCTCTTGGCTCTCTCTCTCTCTTTCGGTAATTTTAATAAGACGAACGTATTATACGCGTGACGAGTTTCTGGCGAAGAAAATGGAAGATTCTTTTTGTAGCTATATGTTATATTTATGTGGCTCTGAACCTGTAAAATGTTGCAATTTGACAATGTGGTATTTAGCCGATGTAGAGGGTTGCTCGATAAGCTCGGCGAGTGTATATTTGACACGACGCTTGGAATTCATTTGCGCTATGCAAATTGTCGCGCGTACAGAGGGGCGTTGCTTTTTCGCGAGTGAAATCACGAGTTAAATACGCGCCAGGAAGGAAATTTGATATTTGCGCGATGAAGTTTTGTTATATTCGTTGTATACGTATATACACGTCTATTAAATCGATGGAATCGCAGACTGAATGTTAATTAAGCGTACTAATTGGTAAATTAACGCTCTCTCCTCTAGTCTAAATATTCTTGCTGTTCTTTTATGTTTATTGTAGTGGCATCGATTATTTGCAGCGCGACTGGGTATGCTTTTATCAAAAATTAACCTACTGATTGTGCGTTATTTCGAGAAGCTTTTAGAATTTCGGAGGAAGAAGCAGCACAGAGCATTATTATGCAAAGGGCCGAATGTATCAAGGAGAACGAAAAAGAGGAAGAAAGAAAGAGAGAAAAAAGAAAACAAGTGCAATCTAATCCTCCCGAGGCACGGTCTAATTTATTCCTTAGCCGCAAACGAGTAAGCTCGCCTCCATCCGCAATTCCCAGGTGCGAATTTCAAGTATGCCGCGCGCGGCCTCGGCAGCCAGCAAAAGCACCGAGGGAGGTAAAAAACCGCGGCTCTCTGCTCCACTTATGGCCAAGCAAGAATGCTCGGGGCGCTGGTCTGGGGGTAAGAAACAGAGGAATATCCGATCGAACGCGAGCATCTCGATTATTCATTAACGCGGGGGCCTCTTGGCACTTTGATATCCAGCAGTTTTTCACCCTGCCGCGTTAATTCGATGCGCGACGCTTAACTTGTTTTCCACTCGCGTAGGAAGGCCTCTTTGTATCGGGGCCATTGTGCTGCCGAAAGCAACGCGCGACCATGCGACGACGAGGCTCTTTGGGAGAGGGGGAGGTTGCGCACGCAAGGGCCCTCGTCGTGCCCACCCGTCTTTCGGGAATCTTTTCGGTGCCACTTGACGGGGCGACTTGAGCTCCAACCCCTACCTCTTGTGGACTGCGAATTTCAAAGGTAGGCCCTGCCGAGCTATGGTAAAAGGGAGCCGACGATGTATGGGAGAAATTGCGAACTGCCTGCTGTTTGAACCCTTTTTTTTTAATTTAACGGTTGCGAATTTGTCGTTATCATGCATGAATAGGGCGTGGTTGGGCTATGTTACAATAATTGCAGGGACTCAGCGTCAGCTGTACCGCAAGAGGCCTGCAACGATAAAATTTATAAGAATCTCCCGCGAGTATCGCCGTATTTTGCCGGGGACTCTAGCAAGGGCGTTCGATAACTCTTATCGGGCTTTTGCCCTAACCGCGTAAAAACTTTACCAAGAGAGATAGCGAGGGAGGGAGGAACGAGAAACATTTGCATGACCGCGATGGAACATATCTACTTTGTATTCCGGGGAAAACGAGTATATACCTACACGAAATTCCCAGGGCACGCTGCACATTTGTCTCCTGCAAAATTAAATTTAGCGCTACAGGGCCCCTCCGCGACGCTGTGGTAGAGGTATAGCAATGAGCGCGGAATTCGCGCGCTGCGTTAAGACGTCGTCGGCGCTGTGGTGCTTTTAATATAAGGTAACAAGGGAAGACGCACCGATTGAAAAGTCAAATTGTTAATGGAAGGGCGTTGGTTAGATGCGGTGTGTTAGAGGACGTTATGCTACTTACTCTGGAGCGGGATTCCTCCAGCGCTGGGTGCCAGCGCGCGCCATCAGGCATCAACGGCCCGACCTGCAAGCAAAATGATTGTTCGTTAATTTAACTGATTTGGACGAAATCTTGGGTCATGTTTATATTTCTATTTATTATGTATTTTTTTATTTTGAATAATAAATAACAATGTTATCTGTACTTTTGATTCCCCAACCGAAACTAATTATCCGTACCGAACCTCGACCACAAAACAGAAAAAAAGAATACGAAATAAAAAATGCGCATTTTTTATATAAACCTGTCTGCTAGAGCAGGCGGGCAAAGAAAATTTCATTAGCAAGCAGTGTCAGGATACAAAAAGCTTCAATTTCCATCCCATTATGTATCCCTCTCTCTCTCGCTCTCGGTAGAAAACACAAGACGAGCAAGAAATCAGCTTGCGTTGGTAGCACACAATTGAACGAGCAATTATGCGCGCATCGTCAAAGTAGCCCGCGACTCTATAAAGCCAGATAGAGAGAGAAGTTAAAGGGGGATGGAGAAAGCAATGAATGCCCGGTAAATCTCGTTGCGTCATTACCGCGCGTAGAAGTGCAGACGTCGGGGAGCGCGCGCGCGTTTTAATCCCGCTGGCCTCGGGCGAGGTCGGGCCCTGGCTTCTCTCTCTCTCTCTCTCTCTTTCTCGTTATAGAGCTACGTATACGCGAGGTGGTGTACTCGTTGTGCGGGCACAATAGCCCCTCGCCAGCGGGCGGACGACGACATGGCGGGGGCCGACGACTTCATCGGCCCTCGTCCACCACCACACGCCGGACGCTTGAATTATGTAAGTAGTCTCTCGCACCGGGGGCCTGCGCGCTTCCGTATCGGCCTCGATCTGACTCACAGACGAGTCTCTTTCTGTGTGTATGCCCTCATACGTCGACCCGTTATATGCATCCTACACCACATGCATGCGTATCGACTATGCCAAGCATCACCTGCATTTTTTTCAATGATTTTTGATTTATCGTCTGTTTACTCTTGTACTAACTCCCCGTTATTCCGTGCTAACCGCTCGAAATTTGAAAAAAAAAACCATGATCTTACAGACGAGTAACTCGGCAGCATCGATGATCCCGCGGTGTAAAAAAAAAGGAAGAAGAAGTTTAACGAAGGCGCATCTCGTTAAAGCAGCTTTAATAATGCACACCTCCCGCGCGGAAGAGCAGGACAGAGAGAGGGAGAATGATAATCCAAGCTTGACAGGCTTGATCCCAACGAAGAGAGAGAGACTCCCTTCCTCATGGGAGTCCTTCAACTGTGCAGCTCTCCTCTCCAAGACGTCGGCTCTCCCGGCCTCTTGCCTCAATCACCGTCGGCCCTCCGAGTGCGTCTTGAGACTCGGCTCTTGTTTCTCACCGGCGCTTCTCCTCCTGCTGCTGCTAAGCCAGTATTGCTCGCGGAGAAAACGTCAGCTAGACATGCGTGTACGCGCATATATATACGTACGCGCTTGCTTCTTTTTTTTTCACGAGACCCTCGCCTTGGCCGTGATGAGGTCTGGGTTCTGCTTAGGCTGTGATTGAAATGGAGACTGACTAACAGATGATTTGATGAAAACTTTCAGTTGTGATATTTTTTTTTATATTATTCATTTTAAATTCGTTTTCTTCGATTCGATCAAAGCGAGCAATTGAATCGTCAATCTCGGCAATTAATTTTGCACGGCACCTCGCACATGACTTATCGACGTGATAAATTGAATGTTTTCCAAGTCGAAGCCGCGGGGCAAGCACGTGCGCGCGCGCGCCACTGTTTCTCAGCGGCGCACATGAGTGTCGTGGCTGTTTCGATGCTCTCGATTTAATTGGGAAAACTCAGTAACGTCCCTATATCAACAAAAAATCATCTCCGAAAAACTCTGAGTATCCAACTGAGCCTATATGGTTGTTTCCATAAATAGTTGCTGCCACATAGCTATGCTACTACAAGCACAATAAAACACAGATTTGCATTCAATTCTGCAGTGTACTGAAAAGTTGGATACCATGCGAAATCGGATATACATACAGCCAGGTGAATTGGGCCAGCAAGAACTGCCGAGAGAGTGACCCGGAAATCGTCGAGCCGAGTCACCGGTATACTGGAGGTTTTTCAACGCCACGACTAACACAATGGCTGTATGTGCGAACTGTTATAAGGGGGATCGGCCGGTTTATGAAAGATTTTTTGCCAACGTCGGGCAGACACGCGCTGACGCGCCGCGCAGAATTGGGGGAGCAAAAGAACGAGGTTAGCCGGGAAGTTAATGCTGAGCGAGTATAACTTTTGTATGGGAGTGACGGAGATAGGGAAGAGTGGACGAGTTTTAAAGTAATTGGGACTACGGAGCGTATGCCGATTGTCTTTGGGAGGGAAACGATCGTATTGTACATTTGTTTCTACAATTTTCGGAATAGCTAAGAATAGCCAGCGATAATGACGTGAAAAAATAAAGTTGCTGGCTTTCGGGGCGAATTTCTTCGATGCTCTCGAGGACTTCTTCGGCCATTGTTATACTTTGGACGTTATTATGTAGCCTGGCATTGTTGCTAGTCGAATTTGCGGCACTTGGCTTCGCCAAGCTCGCGCTTCTTTTTTTTTTCGTTACCCTTTTTAGTGCCAAGTGCGCGTTGATTGCGCGCGACGACGAAAAGAAACGAGAGCTTTCGCGTTTTGTTCGTGGCTCGTTATCCGTAAACTGCTCTGTTTTCGTCGATGCCCCAAGACATTGTCGCGAAAAGATTGATACCATTTTCGTGCCGAATAACGAGGAAATCTTGAAAACGTTGTCAACGGGGTAACCTAGTTCCCGAATCCCATTAGGACAGCGATATTTTTCATTATTTTTTTTTTAATTCCAACACCCTTTCTAATATTTCACCAACCCCATCGTGTAATATCACTTCACATTCGTGCAATACTACAAAAATCTACTCCGAACCACATCAGGACACATTCACCCTCCGTCAAGAAATTTCCCCCGACAGAGAAAATAAAGAGAAAAAAAAAGAAGTGCGCGCAACGTAGAATGTATTACACGAGAGTAGAGATGCAGCGTCTAGCCAAGGCGAGAGAGAGAGTATTAAGGATACCGTCGAAATTCACAGAGGGAAGGGGAGATATAGCTGCAACGCTCAGCGAAGCGTATCCTCCACGGCAGCTTTGGCTGAACTACCGCAGAGAGAAAGAGAGTTTTACCTCCCTACCAATCTACCTCTCTGTGTACGTCTCTCCGGGATGTCCCGTCTGCAAGCCTCGTTAACCCACAGCAGGATTCACTTTCTCCTCTCGATCCATCTCTCTCTTGCAGCGTCGCATTTCCTCTTCCTTGCTATCCTGCTCTCGCGCTCCTGTGTATACCTCCACTTCCTTCGGCCGACGCGCATTTAAATCTATCAAGCCGGCCGCCGGGGCCTTTGTCTTTGCCCTCACCCCGCTCGCAGACGTCTGCCGCGCGCGCTCATCTTTTTTTCTCCAGCGCGCCCCCGTCTTATTGTCGCCTTCCCTTCTTTCCCAACCCTGCCCTTCCTCGCACTTTTGATATGCTCTCCCTGCCGCTCTCTTTTCATTTTTTTCCTCGTTGGGCTTTTGTTCCTTTATTTTTCCATCAGGATCCTCGCTTCTCCTTTCAGGACGCCCAAGTCCTCCTCTTCTTCTCGCTGGACCAAGCGCGGCGGCGTTGCCGGCGCTCTCGCCTACGTTATATACATAACCATCTGTCTTCCATCCTTTATCTCTCTATAATCCTCCCCTCACCCGGTCTCTCGTCTGATTTTTCCATCTCTCCATTCGCTTCCACGACGCTTCTCTCCATCCCCTTTACTCTATATCGTCGCCTCCCCCTCTCCCGCGCCTCTTTCCTATTACTCCCCGGTTGCAGAGAGGGCCCCCGCCGTCCTAACATACTTTCGTCAGTTTTTCGTTGACTCCGCAAGCCCCCTTGCGCGCGCTCCCTAACCGTCCGGCCTGCTGCTGCTTTCATTCAACGAACGTGATTGCCGACTGCATATTTCATGTGACACCACCACGTTCACCAGCCCTCGAGGGCTCGTATACGCTCGGGGCTCTCCGGATGCACGGGCTTTTTTCGCGTGTGCACCAGGCACTCCGGCTGATGCAGCGAGATAGATGAGACAAACAGTGGACAGAAAAAAAAGTAGTGAAGAGCCAAGCTATAACCCAACCTTTCCCTCGCGCGCTTTCTCTCTTACTCTGTATCCAGCGGCACAGAAGCGATTCAAAGATATGAGAGACTTTGTGCGCAAGAGGGAACGAGGTGAAAGGGAAGGGGTGGAAAAAAGTCATTTTCATCATGATATGCCGATCGCAGGATTGTGCGCGGATGAATTTTTGTCGTTGTAAAATTGAAAGTTATCGAATTCTTTCGGCTACTATTTTGCGACATAAGTTTTGTTTCGTTTGATTTGCTTGGAAGAGAAGCTATAAACGAGTAGTTAAGCGTTAAAATATTTTATTGACTTGTTTTGCACGCGTATACAGCTGCTATTAAACGCGCAATAAAAGTGCGCGTTCATTGCAACAGGCTCTACACGATAAATAGTTTGACGGTCCGAGAGAAAGAGATTTGTAACGAGAAATGGTAACAATATTTTTCAATAGGATTATTTCCGATCGTTTATCGCTCGGATATAGGGGCGAGAAAAATTTGTCCGGGCCGACTGTAAATAACCAGGTGCAAAAAGTCCTGTAATAAAGATCACCGTTTTTTTTACCAATCGATACGTACATATATATTGTTTTCCATAGACAGCGCAGGAGATATCACAGGGTTAATACTTCGCACTCAGCCAAAAAGCCAATCAATAACCTACCTTTTCCCAGAGGCACATTAAGGGAAAAAGCCCCTTCCCCCCTACGTTTCCCGTAACCAAAAAAAAGCGAGGGAGGAAAATCCATTCGAACGTTCCCTCTAATTACGAGCACGCGAAAGAGAAATAGCATCGGTCGCGTTTTATCAGCTAATAAACAGCGGCACCCCCGCGTGTACCAGCAGCCGTGCGACGATAAAGCAAAATTTTTCACCGGACGATAGGGATATCCCTGCCGCACTCTCTCTGTTTCACACATTTGCTACAACCTATATATACGTAATCTCGGTATGTATCGCACGGGGCAACCTTTGGCACGTCTCTCGTTCCGTTAGATTACCAGTCGCAGCAGCCAGCGTTAAAGCAGCGATTAACATGCGAAGCTCAACGCCGTTGCGGAGCAAAATAGCATACGTATACGGCTTTGCTGTTACGAAGATACACACGTCCACGAAGCGCATTCTTTTTTATCGATTTTTCCACCAGCTGTTTTGGTTAGGAAACCACGTTGAAATTTTTTTTATACCCCTTTATGTGGTCCTAGCGCAATTAAAAGTAGCCATGAATGGGTAATGCGGACTCCCTGTACTACCCGACGACGCGTGCGCATAAGTAATTAACACTGTGCACGAGGAGATCGCTCGCTGTGGAATTAGGAGAGAGAGAAAAGGAGCGATACACCGGGGAGGCGTTAGAACGCTGAGGTGGTTTTTATTTGGATGACTCTTGGGAGCCTGGATGATTACGCTATCACGGGCTGGATTAATAACGCGTGTATAGGGGTATTCTCTCGGCTATTCTATACTTTATCGTATTACGCCATGACGTGTGTTTCAAATTGTTTCTTTCGGTTACCACAGAGATAATGATCGGCTTTGTTTTTTTCTTTCTTTCTTTTTTATTAATGGCGCGAGACACGCGTGGATTATTTAATGGGAATGTGTCATGAAGAAAACTAGAGACGAATGAAGTGGGAAATATGAAGAGAAAATTCGTTGTGCTAATGTGAGTGATACGAACTACCAACGCGTGACATTTTATTTTGACCCAAGACGTACCGAGTTTTCGAAAACACATTCAAGTAATCCAAACGAGCTCGCAAGCGCTGATTATCTCAAGAAAGCAAAACAAAGGAGCGAAGGAAAAAAAGGCCGAAATTTCGTTTCCCTTTCGCCGGCCAGTTGGGCAAGTCCCACAGAGTGCATCAGAGCACGCCGAGAGCGGAGGCCGCCGATTAAACGTAGTTTCTCCGCGGAACAACTCCGTTCCAGCTGGCGTACTCCCCCCCGGCCACGGCAGAATGAGAGAGCCGTGGTCACGCAGCCAGAAACACACTACAGCGGCCTCGTCAAATTATGAGCGTAGCTTCTCTCTAAGCCGCTGCTGAGCCGCGTGTGCTTGCTCGAGGGCACGTATAACCGGTCAGAGATACGCCTACAGCGATAGCCAGTACTTTTCGTGACGGCTCAGGATGCCGGCCTCATTGGCTATGCCGGCAGTGTCGCTCGGTTGCTTCACTCGCTGCGCGTCTATGCACGTGTGAGGCTCGAGAACAAGCCAGTATAGGGTTTGAGATGCGTCCTCGTTTTATTTTGATTTGGTATAAAATTGGAAAAAGGCGTGAAACTCGGGTTAAAATAGCTCTCTTTTATGTATACCGAGGAAATAAATTATTATTCGCGATAAATCGCCGTTTTATGCGCGACACTATTTACAAGCGTAGATGAGAGGAGGAGCAATAAAATCGTCGGCTCGAGACGGGCGTTAAGCGTTCGGGTTAGGTATACGGACGAGCGACGTTCCATCCATCGCGCCTTCAAATGCACACACGGCAGCACACACAAAGCGGAACGAATGCTATATCGCGGGGGCTCAAATGAGAGAGCCCGGCTATGCCTGGCTAATCTCGCGTTTCACGCTACTGGCTCCGCCGAGCATTTCATACAACGAGACGTTTTGTCAATAAGGAGACGCGACTCTCGCTATGTGGGCGTGTGATGTGCGTCGTTGTTGGGAGTGAGAGAAAAAAAATCGATCTCGTGTAAATGACTGTTCGGTTTTATTCTTACGATCGGGAGCTAATGGCGCTTGTTTTGATAGGGTTGTTATTCAAATTTTTTTTTTTGGAAAATTAAGGACTGCTGAATTAATTTGAAAAATTTCCAAGCAACGTTTTTGTACGAAGTGTTGTTTTAATAATCTCTCGGGGAATAAATGTTAGTTAAATCAATACCGGGTAATATTCCCTTGTTAATGAAAATTCATCGAATGTCATTAAATAAATGAACATAATATTAAAATTAATGGCAAGACATATCTTAATTAAATTAAATTCGTTCTCTTAAAAAAATTTTCATATTTAAAATGCGAACATAATGAGTCAGCTATTAGTTTTTTACATTTTTCAATGCCATTACAATTAGCAAAATGTGAATTTTCAAAGTGTATTAAATCTCGTATCTCGCAGAATTGAAATTGGATGAAATTTATTGACACGAATAATTTTTGAATAAAATTCATTTACGCGAATGTATAAGCAGTCGCGCGTATGTACATCGATTAAAAGAATAAACTTAACATATTTATCACTGCGTTTCAAACACAAATTTATGCGAAATATTCAAATGAACCAATAAACAATAAAAAAAATTACCCAAAATAACCAAAAGAATACGCGATTAATCAGGCAAATGTACGATTTCGCGCACGTCTCACAATTAATACGTAAACTGTAAAAAACGAGTGGCAGTAAAGGGTGAGAAGGTAGAACAGTAGACAAGAGAAAGAGAAAAAAAAACAAAACCGCAATTCTCGAGACGTAGCTGATGTAGCTTCTCATACTGAATATCGAGCTCCATCGTGGATAGACAGGCCGGTAGATAGAGAGGAAGTTGCGATAGCCAAGAGTTGGCTGAGGGGGCGAGTGGTGGCCGAGTCATAGGGCGTAATCAATTTTCAGATCGGCCATCGACATTGACATCGAGTGCTCTTCCATCCGACAGAGACACACACTCTCTCTCTCTCTCTCTCCCTTGAGCTGGTAAGGTGAATATATACACACAAGGTCACGTTGTTGGCAGCCTAGTGCCTGGGCGTACAGCACGTGCGGGAAGAGAGCTCTGCGGCGAAACGGACTGGCTGGTTGGCAAGCCGGGAGGGCCGCTTTGTTTGAAATTCGAGGCGGAAAAGCCGAAAGGACTTGGCGAGCGGCCGATATTAACGGCGCTACAGCGAGGAGGGGGGGGGAGGCTGAGTGGAGGTGCGCGAGGGGCAAAGCTCTCTCGCTGCAGGGGATGAATCGATCGGCCTCCAGCGGTAGCAGCCGAGTCGAAAAAAACTCAGAAGGGCTGGTGGGGGCTGCCAGACAGGACTCGGCGCTCGCTCAGAGTGACTGTGTAGGCGCGGGTCTGTGTGTATGTGCTGATGGGTGGCTGGGCGCCCGTGAAAAAAGCCTCGGCTGTTTACCCTGGTATTGACCGGCCAAGAACCAGCGAACGGGTGGGGAATTCTTTCCGCCGTGAAAGCCATTTTTCGCGTTCGAGTGGACGTGCTTTTCCCCTTTTAAATCGCGTTTGCAAATGTTTGACGCTTTTTACCCCGGGCTTCCCGAGACTCCCTCTCTTCCTCGTCCAAGCTCTATCTCTCAGTGTTTCGGTCTTTTCTATTTTCGTCCGTGAGAGAGAAAGGGAGGGAGAGGATGAACGCGGATAAAGTGGCCCCGGGAAAATTTGTTTTAATAATCTCCTCGCGCTAATTCCGTACCCTCGCGTCTGCGCTACTACACCAGCGCGGGGAAAGGAAGGAAAATCAAGCAACTCGACAACAACGTTGGCTTTCGAAGTTTGCTCGATCGTTATTACGATCCCTCCCACCCTTCCTAGCCTGCTTTATTTCATATCTTCTTCTTTTTTTACAGAGGCAAGCAAAAAATAAAAAAAAAGGAATCAAAGCTGCAGTCACGCAAATGAACTCCCAGGATTCGCAGCGAGCAGTCCGATTGCCAGACGCGCAAAGTCTGTAATCGCCAGGGGGGGGGGAAATTACACGGCGCAGCGGGGGCAAAGTATATAAGAGCCCGGGTAGAGACTCGTGTACAGCGGAGGAAGAAAAGTTTCGATGCTGGAAGAGACTAGACGCGGTTCGAAGTAACGAAGCCGCAGGATGGAGGAGGCAGCGCTTAATCGGGAGTGAGGATGATGATAGGACCAAGCCAGCTCTCATCCCGCACTAATGATCCTCGCGTATAGGTGTGCTTTATGCCGGCATAATCGCATGCTGGAGAACGATGGGGAAAGGAAGAAAAGTTGGGAAAAGTCTTTATCGCTTGACGGTACGGTGATGAAGCCTCTCTTGCAATTAATGGATTGTTTAGATAGATGATGTATCGCAGTTCTTGGGAGGCTTATAAAAATAATAATGGTTTTTGTATATCTAATCTGTGGTGAAATCGGGGGACTAATTACTTCCGACATTCATTCGAAATGGAAAGTGCGAGTTGTTCGTCAATTCGGAAGAAATTAATCTTATCTCGGTTCTTTTCGAGGATGTTTTCGTGAAATAGACGCGCATACCGTGCGACATGATTTCACTTCTTCCTCTTTTTTTTCTTGGTAATTAAGATCTAATCGGATTTGTTCTCGTGATTACAATGAAATCGCGCCTTTAACCGGAATGTGCGACTAATGGGCGTAGGCTTTAAAAATACGGATAGCCAGCGATTTGTGAGTAATTTAATAAACATTTGTTTTCAATAATGCTAAGTTCATTAATTATCGAGAAAGTAATAAACAAGAGATTAAAAACAAAAAGACTTACGCTGAACGTTTCTTTTCTTTCATAATCAATGTAACTGCCGCATTAACAGAGTTGCACTCGAATTACCTGAAACGAAAAAGAATATTAGTTTTTCATTTTAATTTTTAATTTTTTCAAATTCATTAAAATTCTAATTCGATCGATAAAATAAATTCGAGAAATCTCGCAAAAACATCTTTTCCGCGCTGTTATCTTTACAAACAAGCACAGTAAGAACAGCCACTTATCAGCCTAGCCCGAGATCTCTATTGTCGCCTCAGGAGAAGAAAAGACGCTCTCAAGAAAATGTCCCGCAAAAAAGGACCAAAAAAGAGGAAAAAAGTCAACCGATATTTTTAGCGTCGCTAAAAAAGCGCCGACGTCGTCGTAGCGGCGTAATTTCCTATTTCTTAATTAAGCGCTCACCCCCTTACGCTAACAATCTACGATCCGAGAAAAAGCTCACCTCTGCCCCTCTCCCCTCGAACTATTAATTTAACCCGTTGTTTACGTAGGCGTGAGAGTAGGCTGTGCTCGGAGACGCGCTATTCCTCGAGTGTGCTTCTCTCGTAGGCTGCAGTTTATACCTGAAGCTTGTCGTCGTATCGATTGCAAGCACTGTACCGAAGGCAAGTGGAATTAGGAGGGGAGACTGCCGATGCAGGCGGATGGAAAAAAAATTGATGCGGAACAGACGGCGCGCTGCTTTGGCTATTTATGGCGGCTTTTTTCTCCTTTTTTCTTTTCAAACCCGCGGGATATCTTTTTATCGGCTTAACTTTGAGGTTAGGTCGCGCGCATTGGTTTTTCGAATTGATTTCTCGGTTTCGCTTGTTTAGGAAACGCACTCGATATACATGATTGCTCGATTATAAAGATTGGATGAAAAAAAAGGAGAGGTAGATCCATTTTCTCCGGAATACAAAGTCGTCTTGCCATGTTCGCCTTTTTCTACTTAAACAATATTGTGCCGTCCGACAATTTTTTTTTTTTTTTTTAATTAAAACCGAACGAAAAGCTAAACCAAAAAAAAACAGTAAAGGGTACAAAATTCATTGTTACGAGAAAAAAAAGTCCTTAATCATTGTAAATAACGAAGAAGTCAGTCAAAGGAACAAAGGAGAGCTAACGAAAAAAAGAAGCAAAGAGGAGAGAGAGAGAAAGAGGAAAGGGTAAAAAAGTCGCTTAGCAAAAAACTGCTTAGTCGGAGAAAGCCAACAGTGGCAGCAGTTCGAGGATCCTTTTTCTTTCGAGAAGGGGGGGGGGCACTTTCTTCGGGCGCCCGCGCGTCCCAGCTGACGGGGATAAAAATTTCAAGCGACGCGCGCTAGTAAGCGCCAGGAGCCACGCTTGTTTTCTTTCGGACAAGAGCAAGAATAAGAAAAAGGGGAAATAGACGTCGAAACGGCGAACGCGGAATAAACGTTTTTTCTTCCGAACTGCGCCGCTACGGTTTCAGCCTTTGAACTCTCTCTTACCCCACATCCAACCGCCCGCGGCGCGAATTTATCGCCGGCTGGGCTTTATTATCGCATTGGCCCGAGGAAAACGAGCGCCCCAAGGCTCGTGTAGCACGCGCGGAGACCCCTCTCTGGATCGCCTCTCTCCTTCTCTCCCCCTTGCCTCTCTTAAACCACACGCCTATTCTCGTAAGGTTTTATTATCCAGCGTGTACGTTAATTTATAGCGACGCATAAATCGTAGATTAATATATTCGTTATTCCAGAGAAAGAGAGAGAGAGTGACAATGGGAAATAGCCTACTTATTTTATACACACGCGTGGAGCTGAAAGGAAAATCGACGGACGTAAAGTCGCTTAATTTAGTAAAGGGCTGGCCTTGGGCAGGATATCGCGCAGGCGCACTGTCGTACAAGTCGTCGTGTGTACGAGGCTCTCTGTAGCTTCTCGACTTCGTGGGCGGACTATACAGTCGCGGCGCACTTTCGAGGGGGATAGGCATAAAGTTGGATGCGAGAGTGGAGGGGGGGGCACAGCTATTTGCACGAGATGTATGGGTCTGGGCGGACTTTTTGGTAAGCGCTTAAATGCTAATTACGCTGGGCTGGTTAAAAGGTGAGTTTGCGGTTTTGGGCCTCTCTCTCTCTCTCTCTCTCTCTCTCTCTCTCTCTCTTTCTCTCTCGTTGTATTTTTCGTTAATTTTCGTTTTGCTCGGGCGAGCGGCAACTTTACGGCTGTAAATTAGCGAAAAGAAAGTTGGAGCTCCGATAATAGGCTGTCGCGGGGCTTTTACAAGGGGTTATGTTATCGGCTTGTATGCTTTTTAAAGGACTCGCAAGCAGACGAAAAAATCATCAAATAGCTCGGCAAAATTTACAAAGACACATATACCTCTAGCACAAATTGCAAATTTATGGCGAGAGGACGGTGTCCGGACAAGCGGCCGCATCCGGCATCACTTATTCAGAAACTGCGAATCGAAGTTCGCAGGGGGGGCCGCGCGCACATCGCTAGGGGCTTATACACAGCAAAAGCGGCTGGGTGCCATCCCCCTGCCGACGGCCACTTTCATCAGCGATTCTCACACGTACACAGACAGAAGAGCGTGACCGTCGCGAGCCAGAGCACACGAACAAAACGGCTTAGGGAACGGGGGGCACTTCTCTCTCCCCGGCTGGCCTTGTCTGCCGGTGTGCGCTCTGGGCGGCCGGGGCTTAGACCCTTAAGCCGCGAGGATGACAGAACGGGATGAAACTCGCTTTAGCCGGGGGGATGTCTTTCCCGGTTTCGGGCCAACTTTTCTCTCTCGACCCCCCATTCCACCCTATTTCCCATCCTGTTTTATGCCTTGCAGCGCGTTCTTTCTCTCCCCCCACCCTTTTAGCCTCGGAGAGCTTCTTATTTGCCTCCCGAGATTTATCGAAATTTAATGCGTCCCGTGCCAAATCAATTCCGTGCTTTGGGTATCGCCCAACTCCCATAAAGCTCCATAACGACGACGCCGGGTACGATCGACAACTCTGATCCTATTTTAGTTTTCCGCCTTCTTATACGGCTCCTGCTAGTTCGATTTTTTCTTCCTCTCTCTCTCTCTCTCTCTCTCTCTCTCTCTCTCTCTCTCTCTCTCTTCCGGATATGTTTACGGGGTTGTTTGGATGACTGATGTAAAACTTGTAATGGATCGTTGCTCGGAATTGCTTTTTGTTTTTATTCGTCGGCTCGTGCGTTATGGAGAAGTATTGAATATGATATGAACCTTTTGGATTTGAGGAGCATTTTGATAGCGCGAAGTGTATTACGGTCTAATTTACATACGAGCTTTTGTGTAAATCCACGAGGAAAAATAAATCTATTAATTTCATGCAAATCGCGCATTAGCATTGAAACTAAGCTTCTTAAATGGAAATCCGGACTAGAATGACTCCGCGCCTAATTCTGAATATTCACGTCTCGAAAATCCAGAGTGGGGAAAAAGAGAGAGAGAGAGAGAGAGCCAAGGGCTAAAATTACGTCGAATAATAAACGGCCAAATAAATATACGTCTTTCCTAAAACTAAACATCTGGAACAAACGAAATAACAACTGACAGCGCCGGAAGATGGTTACGTACAATAAACGTCGAGACGTTCAATAACAAGGCACTCGGCGACTTTTTTTTCCCGAGATCGCCTGTTTACCTCCCTAGGGACAGGGAAAATTTTCCGGGGGGCGGCTTGTAAACTCGTTCGTCAAAGCACACTCGAGGCTAATTTGGTATTAAGCAAAGAGGAAATCTCGCGGCGAACAAAGCCGCGCACGCGAGAGAGCTTCCGAGGGACGAGAGAGAGAGAAAAAAAAGGAGGCAAGTTAAACAAACGACTAGCGTATACACAAAGTCGCTACTACAACACAATGCCGGGGGGCTGTAGTGCCACGAGATTACGGTCATATTTTTCCTCCCAAGATAGACCTTTGCCAAACGCCGCAGCCTCGCACATGTCTCTCTCTCTCTCTCTCTCTCTCTCTCCCCTTGGCGTACGTATACACATATACAGGCACACGGAGAAACGCCGACGCAAGATAACACGAGCGTAAATAAAGTTCGCCCGCACGGTCCTACAGTCCCTCTCTCTCTCTCTCGCCGGCTGTAAATTATCTCATGACGACGTGACGTAAGATGAAGGGAACGAAAAAAAAAGAATGAAAATAAAAAGAAGAGGGGAAAGACTCGCGTCAGCCTCCTGCCAACGCGTCGAAGCCGCGAAGTCTCCTGTAAACGTGACTCCTCTCCTTTCACTGTCGGCCTATCGTGGGCCGGCTTGCGCAATCGACGTCCTCCGCGCTTTTCTCTCTCTCTCTCTCTTTCTCTATACTCCAGGATAGCTGCTGATTGTGCAAGCCTCGTGAAAATTAATGACGCGCGCGCTACTTCGCTGTAAAGCAAAATCCCTCCCGATAATTAGCCGAGGCCGCGCACAAAGACGCATCTCGTTTCGAGTGCATACATATCCCCTTTGCTGTAACGGCCGAATCAATATAAGGTGGCATCCCTTTATGTAGAGCGGAAGCCGAGGGGGCAAGAGGGCCCTACGGCCGCGAGAAAGCGATGACCCGCCGCGTGACGGGCGATAAAGCTCGACGGTCCCCCCCCCTCCTTCGATCGTAAAAGTGGCTCCTCCACGCCGTGGGCTCTCTTCCCCCCCTCGTATCGTTGCCGTTTTCAAGCGCACTATACTCTCTTGCTTCTCCGGTTCGCCTATGCGGCCCCTGCCGCCAAGCCGTCTCCGGCACGCGCGACCGCGCAGCAGCAGCAGCTCCCTTCACGGCCCTGACTTTCGCTTTCGCCCTCGACAACCGCGTCGACGACGATGGCTTTTGCTTCGCTTGCTTTCCCTTTAGTTGCCCGAACAAAGCTCAGCCCCCCCTCCCTGTCTACCGTCAAATGCACTTCGCTTAACCGAGTATTCGTTTTTTGTTTGTGAAGAAACAAAATAATGTTATAAATTATGTATGGTGTTCTGTATTTTACAATTAAATATACAACATATGACTTGAGGTTTGAGTAAATTTTAAAGATACTTGCAAATTTTTTATTTAAATGATCAATTACTCAACGAGCAAACAAGAAAAATATGAAAATAGGAAAAAAGAAAAAATTTCGCGCGACCGTAGGAAGCTTTTACGAATATTGTTCTGGCGCGCTCTGGCGAATTCAATCAGCGTGGAAAAGCTCGATTCGGCGAATATCGGCGACGCCGATAAAGACGACGTCGTCGGAACAATAAAGATTTCAAATCTATCTTCGGGGATTAGATGTCTCTACGTGCTTCGGCCAGTTCGGTAGTCTGGCCTTGTCCCTAAGACCGTGTAGTGAAGCTGCTAAACACGTGGACGATATCGAGACGAAGAACAAAACGGGAAATTAATGGCGAGGAAAGGGGAAAACGTGTCGGGTAACGGCGCGGTCTTAAGCGTGACGGAGGGGCTGCTTAGACGAAGGGTTCGGCGATTAAAAGTTGTAAATAATTTTAATTGGTCCAACCTCGGCGAAGACGGGTTTTATTGTCAAGAGGAAGTAATGAGTTCTTTGCTTTTTGCTACTGGGCTTGAGCGAAACGAACAGTATAGCGACGACTACTAGTCCGCTCGTAAAAGTTTTACGCCTCGCGCGACGGCCTGTGTGCGGTCCGCGCTTCCAGCTGAAATATTTAATTCAATCGCGAGAAGTGAAATAAACTTGGCGCGACGAAAGTTGAGCAAAAAAAAAAAAAAAGAAAGAAAGAAACAGGACGTCCGGAATTTTCTTTGGTCGATTGGTCCGCTGTCGCGTTATGAAAATTCTGCAGAGATAACGTCCCGTTTTCATATTAATAACCATAAAAAATGTAAAATTTCAAAATTCGCTCCGAGCGATATATTAAAAATTGCCGCAACCTTTAGACGATAAACTGTATCAGATCAATCGGTTCATTTCGCTGCGAAAGCTTTATGAATCCGACGCAAACCGGTTTCAATAATAAAGGTCGAAAACGAACAAAATCGAAAGCCCGAGTGGATAGATATATACGTATCCACATAGCGACCGAGGGCCAATAGAATAGACCCTTGCGAGCGCGCCAGAGGCACAGAGGGAGGACGAGTACTGCGGGCACCTGCACCAAAACGTGTATAGGGTCCACCAGACTCTCTCCTCCTCCCTCAAGATTAAACTGAGTGGTAACAAGTGAGAGAGAGAGAGAGAGAGATAGGCTAAGCTCCACAGCGCAGTTGTACGTGCCTGGGCGATCTCGCGCGATTTCGATATAATAAAGAGACAGCAGCAGCAGAGAGGGCGCGCCGTAGAGAGCCAGTCTCCATAGTGACGCGAGAGAGCTATACTCGTCCTCTCTGTATAGCTCCGCTTGCTGGGACTATCGCTGGATCTCGCATTGCTGTCCCTTTTCCGCCTCTTCCCCCTTCTATATAGCGACTGCGAATTTATCGTCCTCCGCGACGATGAGATACATAGGCCGCATACGCCGGGCGAAGATAACGCCCGGCCTCCTTCTCCCTTTTCGCGCGTTCTATCACGCGCGCCTCCCTTTGTTCCTTGAGTTATATGTGTCAGGCGTGTTTTCGTGCATTACGCACATATGGGAATGTTGTTTCGCGTCATTTTTCATCATGTGCTATCTTGACTTTACGAATGACTTAACTGATACTTAGTTTATATCAATATGTAAGAGACTCAAATGACACGAGTTTAATTCAGAGGATGTAAATGTTGGAGCAGGTCTGATGTCAAGGGTATTATCCTTATTACCGTTTTTTTATAATTTCTCTAACAGTTATACCGTACAATTATAAAAATGAACTGTTATTAAAATAGAAGCAGGCTCGTTGAGAACGTTAACTACTTCGTAATTGTTATTACTCAAGCTGATTGCGGTAATTCGTTCGGAGCTACGTAACTCCAAATTAGCGCCGTATCAAGAATCTTTATCTGATTAAAGAACATAAAGTTATACGAGCCTCGGAAAATCATTTGAAAGTATCTCTAATAAATATAATTTAATAAATGAGCTCAATTTTTTGGCGAGATGTAGCGTACGAAAATTGGAAAAACTTTTATACGTCTCTCGATAGAAAATCGATAGCCATATATGCCAGAGGCAGCTGTATACGTTGTTGATGAGGGCAAAAAAGTTGGAGTAAAACGGCTCGAAAGTTTATAAGATAACGAACTTTTGATGCTACACCAGCTTGGGTACTGATTAAATTTCTATTTTGTAAAAGCTAAGAGCCAGTCACAGCGTGTCGAAGTGGCCCAACCATATATATCCATCAGCGTTCAATTACAACGGAATTCCAATCAAACCGTCATCCCGAATAGAATGCAGTGTTTAATCACAAGCGGTATAGCTCTATACTTAATCAGAGAGTTACATACCTCTCCGTCGAAAGACGAACGTATACAAATCAATTTTTTTTATGCACAAGGACGCTTGTTTACGCGATCACGTTCCGATTTTAATTTAATCCCATATCCACAGGCTGTCTGCATCAACGCGCGCGCACCATGTCAAATTTCAGTCTTCCGGGATTTCGGCTGAGGAAATTCGTTACGTTCGTACGCTCCGCTCGTCGGCCGGTACTCCTGGGACAAGGGTAGCCTTCGCACGTGGTCCCTCGTTTGGGGATTACAGCATTTTTCCAGAAATTTTTGGGTCGGATACGGATTTTTTTTTCAATTAAAACAAATTGATGTGCGTCGAAAGCGCGTTAGAGCCCATATCCATACATCTTGTTTTGACGTTTTCTTTAAAAAAAGTAGGTTTCCCGGAATATTAACGAACCTGTGTTTCGCCACGAGGAAGTGCCATAATGGATGCGGATTAATAAACTCGACATAACCCATATCCGCGAGGCTCGGAAATTTTTACGATAAGGAAAGAAGCCTGGTGATTATTCGAAGGCGAATGATCGAGCATAACTCATAGGCTACGTGGCTTTTCGTGATTATGATTGATGGCCGATGTTTAATTACTGTTCCTTGTCATACGCGTGCGAGCGTGTGCGAGCACGCGTATTCCCAGTTGTGTTTCTACCTCGGACACATGAAGACGTATGGTCCTCTAAATCAAACTTTAAGAACTCAACGTTGATTATCGATGAGCGTCAATACAAGGTCTGCCAATCGAAAATTGCGAAAAACAAAAATTAACCGTGTTATCGAACAACATTTGCAAAATTCGTCAACAAAGGCATTTGACAAAGCCAAAGAGAGAAAGAGGTTCGGCGCGCTGGTCAAAAGAAAGAATCAAGCGAGCACGCCGGTTGATCAAATGACTCGCAAAACGAGCGAAGGGAGTAAAGAAGCGAGGTACTCCGGTAATTGGTGGAATCGATAATCGAGCCTCCCGGTAAAAATTACTTACGCCAAGAAAGAGTAGAAGGGGGGAAATAAGAAGGTGGTCGGAAGTGCGCCTAACGAGAGAGAAGAGCCCGGTGCAGTGCCGAGCTCTTTCATCGGCAGAAGGAAAAGCAGCAGCACCGGCAAACAAGCCGAAAGTTCGAGAAATGAGGAGGAAAGAAAGAAGGAAAGGAAGTCCAGGGTAGAGGCATCGCTAGGCGGGCAGCTTTTACGGCTCGCGCGCAATTAAACAATTCGGGTGGAGAGGGAGGCCGCGCACCGGCGCCAGCCACGACGTGGAGCTTCATCGATTTTTTTCGGCAATTCCGAGAGAGCTGCGCTTTAACTCCGACGTAGTCTCCCTTGTACGCGTTTTCGCTTGGTCTATAGCGCTGTGAAGGAGGAGGGGATTTTCGGCTGCAGTTGCGCAGGGATTGACGTATCGAGTGTTCAATTATTCGTGACGCTTACGCCATTGTATGCTGCCGGAGAAAAGGGATTTCGAGAGACTTTGGGCTGTTGGAGATGAAGTAGAGACGAAGCACTTTACGGAAGTTTGTCTTCGCAGCGACTGCTTTTTGTTTATTCCCAAAGGCTCTTGATGAGCGATCCCGAGATGCGCTGGCCTTTGTTGCTAAAGATCTAAAACTGGGTGATTTTGAGTGAGGTTATCGAGGAAACACGAAATTCAAGGGTTATAACGAAATTGTTAGGTGCTGAAATCAGTGATACTCACATGAAATGGGAAGAGTAGTGGAATAACCGTAAATGTGCCTCACCTGAAACATAAATAGAAGATAACAATTAGATATTACACGCTTCTCCTAAAATTCATTTCAACGCGTCCAGTTAAATTTAGAAAATTTCAAGAATTTAATAATCACCCAGCCGAACAATGAATACAACTCAAGGTTTATGCTAATGAAAATGAAGTGCAGGCGCACAAAAGCTCGAGCGAAAATCGCCGAATCATAAACAACATTTGTTAGCCTCCCAAAGTCCAGAAAGACCCAGAGGGGCTCCCTTACGTATGCGAAAGGCGTGTAGAGAGCGCGCAAGAGGGGAGAGCTCTCGCCGCGTCGAAGCGAAATTAAGAAAGGAGAACAAGAAGGGAGGAAGAGATGGAAGGCGGAGCAAATAATATGCGAGCTACTCCCTTCCCAACCGTCTCTCTCGGCAGAATACATTGCGGTGCGAACGATTCCGAGCGTTTCTCCATCCTCGGGCCAAATTAGTTCCATTCCGCTCGAACCCCAGCGATTAGACAAGGGGCTAACGTAAGCGCGTGGAAGCTCCCGGAAGATGATGGAAAAAGGACGATTAGTCTCGTCGCTTTTAAGACGAAGGGACTAACCCCCCCTGCTGGACGGAGAGTGTGGCTTTGGCAAACTTCTTTGGGTAGGAAGTTTTGGTGGAAAAAATAATTGCGGGGAGGATTCTCTTAGGGTTATCAGCGACGTTGAGCAGAGTAAATACGAATTTCCCGCTGATGAGAGCCGATTAAAATTGATTAATCGGGGGAAAAGTTTTTTTTTCTCATAGACTTATGGAAATAAAGTGTGAAATTGAATGATCAGGAGGATTAGCGCCGAGTAATCGAGACTTATTATTATTCTTTTGAGAATTTAGGAAGTTTTTTAACTAATTTCATTTTTATTACTGACAACTGATTGCTATTCGAAAATTATACAGTAGTAATATAAAATCAGCATTTCCGCGATAATGAAGAGCTCGCAGGGAAAAAAGATGTGTCTCTATCGGGCTTATTAATTCAGCGGGCGGAAAATAAATGAGGCTCTCAGACGGCAGCAATGACTATCTCGTAGATAAATAATCAAGAGCGCACGGGCATCGGCGCCTTAATAAAGAGAAGGCAATGATCGAAGCACAAAAGAATTTCATCGTTAGCATCGGGAAGAGGAGGAGACGTATATACATTAATGCGAAAGCACGTGAAAAACGCCGGCTAATAATCGAACGCCCAAGCGCAGCGGCGAATGACCGAAATAATTGGCTCGCGTTTATACGACAGGCAGACGTCGCGCGACGAAATCTGATTTACAGCATCACGACAGCCCACGCGAAGCGCGCCTTATCGATCGGAGACGAGGAAAAGCTTGGAGAAATAGCTCAAGCTGTAAAGGTTACAGGGGGGAAGGGGAGGCCCCCGAAAATTACGTCGGGGCATGGTGGAGGATCGCTGATTCCCCCTTGGAGCAGAGGTGCGAGTTGCCGGTCCTTCTCTGATCTGCCGGCGCTTTCATTATGATTTATAACGCGAGGGGAGCCACCGCCGCCGCCGTCATTGCCAGCCTCTCTCTTTCCCGATTCCGACTTTAATGGGGAATATTCGCAATTTGGGCACCGGAGGGGGAAAATGGGCTAGGGGACTTTTGTACGCGTATATAAGGGGGGGAAAAGGCTCTGCTCCCCGGCACACGCTCTCGTCCTTTTCCTCTCTGTTTCTCTATCACGCGGATGTGCTTGGCACTGCCTATACACACGCGTGCGCGAGAGGGAGGATGACTTTACAGCGACATAAATTATGCTTTATTTTTGCCCGGGTGCGCTTTGTTCCCTTTTTTTCTCTTCTGTGTACGGCGTACGACGCAGATAGAGGCTCTGTTCGAGAGGAAATCGGGATTCGTTTATAGTGCGTAAACGTGTAAGGATTTGAGAGTCTTACATGGACGCACTTGTTAAGGTACGCCATAAAAAATTGTTGTTATAATTTTAAATAAACAAATGATGAGATTAGTTTCATTGTAATTTTATTAGAATCATACAAAAATTTGAGAAGTATATTTAATTCATAGTGGCACTTGACTTACATACTATTTTGATAATGTTAAAATTGCTATATATTGGTACATTATTGTTCTTTATCATCAGATTCCTCGGTTTTATCATCACCGTTAAACTCAATCAAATTCAACTTTCTCAGAGCGACCATATCCTCCAAAACAAAAAACTTTTGTATTTCATGAATCACCAACTTCGGTAGGCGATGCTCCACAAGAGCACTTAAATTATCATCTAGTGAATCCACAGCTTCCGACTCCAATGGCGTAAGTAAACCATTTGCATATTGCTTAGCTAAAAAATTTGCGTAATAGATAAAACCGTGTGTCTTTTTCATAAATACTTCCCGCAACTCAGGCCTCTTCTTGACGATATTGATGCAGGTTCGTTTGTTCGCCCGAAGAAAATCGTAGTAGGTAATCTTTTTCCAGATGATGGTTTCCTTCATAGCTTTGATTTCATTGGAATAGGCCGCTGTGAATTCTTCATATTCTAGTGGCGAAAACACAAGCTGTTCCTTGAGAACCGCATCGACATTCACGTCGTTGGTAAAATTGGCGATGCCCCTTTTAAGCGCGTACTGCCCAAGCGCTTTGAACGAGTAATCGGCTGATAGCGAGCTTCTTTTACAGTGGCGCAGGATCTCCGTATCTGCTCCAAATTCGAGAAGCAGCGCTACATTGTAATAGTAACGTTTGCGATAAATAGTCTGCAATGGTGTCCTGCCGTGTTCATCCCGAGCATTGACATTTACCTCGGGTTGTAATAGCAGTTTATAGACTAACTCAGTATCATAGTATAGAGCTGCCCGATGGAGCACCGTTGCACCGCGTATGTCTGTCGTGACGAGGTCAATACCGTCTTGGTTGAGTAACGTATCAATGACATCGGGATTCGCGAGTTTCGCGAACGCACAACTTATTGGAGTTGAATTGTAGACGTCGAGGGCATTGAGTTCAGCCCCGTGTTCCAGCAGTAGACGGATAACCTTTGCACCCGATGCTAAGTGTAATGGTGTGCAATTATCGAAATTGCGTTGATTCACGTCAAAACCAAGACTGATCAGGAGTTCGGCACAATCGCTGTTTTTGTAGGCAGCCACGTGTAGAAGAGTATTTCCTTTTCCGTCCACGTGTCGGATATTCGCTCCTCGAGACATGAGCAGTTTGAAGGTGTCCATGTTGTCGTGGGTTAAGGCATAGAAGAAACCGGTGGTGTTCCACCATTTGCTCGTACAATCAATGGACACACCACTATCCAGTAGGAAGTTAATAATCGTGTTGGCTCCTTTGCCGCAGGCTGTCAAGAATAAGTTCCGGCTCCAGTCGTCGTCTTTAATCGTTCGCTCTTTGAACTTCAACATTACCTTCAGGATCTAAAAATCGATAATGGCGCATTAGAGAACGATAAATCGTTGAGATTATTGAAAGCAATGGTAAAGGAAAAACTTACCTGGAGGTTGTCAATCACAAGAACCTTGTACCAAAAATTGTGGGGCATGATAGACCAGGGCTTTATAATGCTGTTTACAATTACGTCGTCTGGATCGCAGCCATACAGCATGAGCAGCTCGACCACTTGCGGATTTCCACCAACGATTCCTTTTGCGAGCGTGCTATGCGGCCATATTTTGTTAGGTCGCAAAAAGTCCGGTACTGCACCGTAAGCTAGTAAAAGTTCGGTTGACACAGAGTCACCACGAGAGGCTGCTATTTCCAATGCCGATTGGGAGTATGCCTCGTTGTTGACTTCGCGAAAAGTAGACTTTTTCAAAAGTGACCTTAGCCATTCGTAATCGTCGCACTTTATGGCAGTGCGAATGGTCTTCGAAATCCCGAATCTTTTCTGGAAGAGCATCTCGTAACCGAACTTAAAAACAAATACATTTGTTAAATTGTTGATTCTGATTGATAAGGTTAAGTAGTGTAAGAATGTGTAAAATATCCAAATATCTCTTACCCATCGTTCCATGATAACAATTTTGTGTAGACAGCCAAATAACTTTAAACTTATCAAATGAACAGCAAGATGTTCACACCGACTCTGAATCGATACTGATGAGACGTAGACTGGTTTCATTTTCTTAAATACCTTTAGTTTGAGGTAGAGATACGCCAATTGGACGCTTTAATTATGTCCGTACCCTTCTCTAATGATCGTAGTTTATACCTGACAGTGTACCTAACTTTTACAGGCGTAAATTTTCACAGAAAAATTTGAAGACGTGCATATAAACTAAATTGCAACATTAATCACACAAATACTAAAAAAAAAGTAATAACCCTTCGGCAACAACGATGACGTCGCGTAAAGCCGATCGAAATCGAAACAACAAAGGCCTAATCGACGCCCATCGGCCTAATTATTACAGGCAATAAGGTCTAATGACGGACAAGCAGCGAGACTTGGGCGTGGACTTGGTCGTGCATGACGGAACAATGCGTCGCGCGCGAGGCGTTCTCTCGACACGCGCATTAATAATCAGGGAACGTTTCGCCTCGAATATTAGACCGGGACATGCGGTTACGCGCTTGAACGTTTAGTTATTCCACCTGGCGACGTAGGTAAACGCTTAATGCGTTATGTGGGAGCGTATTTTGTTAGCCAAGACTGCCTTTGGCGCGAATTGAATAGTCATGCAGATAACACGAGATAAATTGTACTTTCTTGCCGAAAATGCTATAGCAATATTTTGTTGCACAGACGCGATATACATGCAATGGGAATCTTAAAAAAAATATGGTTAATCATCCAATAAGAAAACTACTATCTCAGCTGCCGGAACGAAACACAAGATAACCGGTATAACTGAGAACACCTCGCCGGGGGGCACGATTAGCGCGTCTGCTGCTAAGGCAGCTAATTTTCCAGCAGCGATTCCCGGCGTACAGCACCATTGCGGGGATAGGTCAAGCGCGCCGCAGTCGCGCTTGCGTAACCGTAATGACAGAGAAAGTGCACGTGAGCCAAGCCCCTTTTTCCCAGCGACGCCCAGACGTTTTCAATCCTGTTCAATCTCTCTCTCTCTCTCTATTTTGCTGCACGCGATCGCAATAATTTTCGCTCGGCCGTATATACGTAGCTTCGTAGAATTTTTGCGCCCGAACGATTTATTTCTTCTCGTCCGGTTGGCAACGCTCGTTTTTTTTTCGGGCTGAGCGATTACGCGCTTTTGCCGCGTATAGCTCACCCTGCGTTCTCTAATGAACCGTGAAATCGCGTTATTGTGGATTTGTGCTTCTGCCCGGGCTGGATCAACGATTATACTTAAAATTGGTGGAGTGGGGGGGGGGAGGGGTACAAATATAAAGCCGTTTCTTTGTCCGCATGGGAAATTTGTTAATGAGCTTTGCACGAGGCTTCAAAGTGAATTTTCATTTATGTTCGATTAATAGCCGGCTTTATTATATTTGCACGAATTGCGCGGATTCGCTAAAAGCTTCTCTTTATGCTCATATCGGAGAGTACATTTGCAGCTGGCTGCCACTACTCTCGATTCCCTCTAATTAAACAATTTTCCGTGACTTTTATCTCCCTAAATTTCCCCAGCTAGGAGCGTTGTGAATTATTAACGAGCTAACTTTTCATTTTCCAACCCACAAGCCGAGCCTTAGAAACTTTTCTCGCAGCGTCTCTCTCGTTTTCCTCTCCAGACAGCTCTCGTGTCTCATCGCTGACCTCATCAAGCTAATAACTCGAGCCAACACGTGTGTGCTTCTTCTTTTTAACTCTCTAAAAAGTCAACCCGCACACCAATAAAAGAACCTGTTTACCCGTAACCTTTTGTCATTTACCCCGAGAAAAAAGGAGACACACAGCGACGCGTTTGCATTCGAAGGTCAGGCCTGCTCGGTCGTGTTTTATTTCGGTACAGCGCGCTTGTTGGCTCTTTTTTTCGCCTCCGCGCCTACGTTTGCGCGAATATTCGCTGTCCAATGCAATAACGCGACGGCGATTACGCGGGGCGCGGCCTCTCTCTCTCTCTCTCTCGGCGGCTATATAGTTACGCCCGAGCGCGTAATGTCTCGCGCTCGGTTCTTCCTCTGTTTTTTAACTGAATTTCAAACTGAGAATTCATTTCCCGCGCGCTGGAATTTATTGTCGCGCTGTTAACTGTGCTGCCTAGCCAGCGATGCGTTTTCTTTTTTTACAGTTTTTAAAATGGCATAAGAATTACGGAAACAAAATTATGTTCAAGTTATAGCGTGGATCGGACTAGTTTTGACCTGCATTAACGAGGCAACATGTTGCCGTCAGGTAATTTCTGATCCCAACTAAAAATTACGGATAATTGAAGATTTATGGCGTCATCCAAATGGCTTTCTGTGAATAACTCAGGTATAAACGAAAATCGAGACAAACTTGTACATACAATAAACGACTCGAAACTTTCGTATAGGTAGTCTTTCAGAATTCACCAATCCGAATATAGATCACCCTCGCCACACACCATAATTACGCGTCGTCTCCCTCTGAAAATCTCCGGGCATACATTGACGAGCATAACTTTTCTCTTTCCAGAGGCTTAAAAATACCCAGGTAGTAAGGGATAGCGTTGCCCATCCATCTCCCTCACTCTCTCTCTCTCTCTCTCTCTCTCTCTCTCTCTCTCTCTCTCGTGCAGAAAAGCCCGATTAAATTTTCCCTCTCTCGTAGACTCTGGGATCGGGAGGCCCCGGGGCGTATCGACTGCTCCTTTCACGCGCTAAAAGCATAACCACGCCGTAGCAGCAGTGCCGTGAGAACATCACTCGGCGAAGATTACCTTCCGTCGTCGCGCTATATGTAGGCTCGATTCGCTCTGGCTGTATAGTGCGCCGGCTAATTGCCAGAAGTCGGATCGCGCATAAATTCGGAGCTCTTCGCTCTACGAAAATGTGTATGTACATAAGGCGCGTGTGAAATCGAAATTGCCATTTTCGAAGTAGATGCACGGAATGCTTTTACCCGCTGGAAATTTTTAGACAGTTGCGTTTACGAGCCTAACGAATATTTCGTTTGCTTAATACCACGGAGGCGCTTACAGGCTAACACACGACAGGGGGGGTGTAACGTTATAAAACGAAGATGCGATTCGACGCTTGAAGGAATTTTATTTAGTGCCCAGGGATAGACTTTTTTTCCCCCTTGCGGAGTAATAATCGTAAATTGTTATTCCAGCGAGGATAAGCGTATGCGCGCGCGCGGGGAGAGCATCGATTTCCAATATGAAAGTCTAAAAAGCCCTCGATCGGATAGCGTCATTTGCCAAAGGATAGTCAAAGGCGATACCATACCCGGCGATTTAAAAAAAATTTATCAAATCGTTATGCAACGAATAAGCCAATCATAAACCAAGCTCTCTTTTCCCAAGCATCGAGCGAAAACCATTTTCGAAAAACCCCGACCGTAAACCAAGCGGTTAGCAATATCTTAGCCGCATAGTGATTTTTCGAAAAGAACCTCGTGTGTACACTCTATAGGCGGATAATGCAGCGAACCATATAATCAGTCTCACGCTAAATATCCATTGTCAAGCTGAACTTTTAATCAGCGCGGAGGCCGAGGGTCGCGCGCGAAAGCCGAGCGCATATAATCCGTTCGAGGAATCGCTCGAAGAGAGGCCTCATTGTCGGGACGCTAAAGGGGGGTTCGGGGGGTATAGAAGGAGGGCTCGCGTTAATTAGGCGAGTTTTGAAGAAGCAAAGTCGAGGGGGAGAGCTGGAGCGCGTAAAGAGCCGATGCTGCAGGGGGAGGGGGTGGCGGCAGGGAGCAAGCAGCCGCGCGCGAGAGGACACGTCGTTCCCACATCGAGCGCGCACCTCATGCACAATGGACGAGTGAGAGAGAGAGAGAGAGAGAGAGAGAGAGAGAGAGAGGGAGGCTGCTGCTACCGCCACTTCTCCCCACGGCGCGTGACTCGCTTTATTTTCTCTCCGCGGGCGCGAGCGAGCGCCGGCTGGCTGCTCCTCTCTTATTTTCCGCGCACGTTCGGAGAGCCTCTCTCTCTCTCTCTCTTCGTCCCCCCTGAAGAGAAAGCTATCGCTCAGCATCCCCCGGTGCCTCCTTTTTAACCCCGCGACTTGAATGCATCAGCCGCTGACGTCTGATTTGGCCGAGCTGCTTTTGCCCCCCCCCCCGTCTCAACTGGCGCTCCCCGTCAACCTGCTCTAAAACTTTCATATCTTTCTCTCTCCCTCGCTATCTGTTATTCTCTCAGGAAAATAGGATGTGGCTGATGGAGGCTTAGAGATGTTGCAAAGTCAAAAGGGATTGACGAGATAATCCCCTTTCCCGAAGGCGCAACTTCATCGGCTAAATAAAAGAGCCCGGCTAATGCGATCGTATACACCTCCTCCCGAGTAACAGAGAGAGAGAAAAGAAAAAAGAGTTGGCACGAGAGAGCCGGCGAGATAAGTTTGTTCGGAAGCTGGAACGGACTCCGAGAACGAATTAACGTCTTTGCTGAGAAAACTGGAGCTATCGGCAACGGAGGCGCGAGAAAGACGATGTATATACGGATGGGGGGGGGGCTTGAGAGCATCGTTATAGGAGGCCGCAAAACTAGTTCGACCGCTTCTTGCGCAACGATCGATCGGGGGCCCTTTAAAGGCCGAGTAATGCACTCGCTCTCTGTGTGCGCCGCGGTTATTTAGATAGCGAACCTCTCCCCCCGCTTCTTTTCCCACTGTACAGGACAATTACCCGGTAAATTCAAGAATTTCTTACAGGGAGACACGTTCTCTGTTACTAGGTGCCGCAGGGGTTTTTTTTTGGGGGGGGGGGAGACATGATAAACATTCGCAACGTGAAATACATAGTATCGGTAGGCCTGCAACTCTGTTAAAATGTACGAGTTAATTAAAATTTGGACTTATAAGGCGATTATTTATTAGGGGAACAGGGTGGGATACTGTAAGCGGCTTTTTCTTTTCTTTGTTTCCGGTAGAGGAAAAATGGCTGGAAGAAAAGCCGAAAAGACGAATAAATTTTGCTGGGTTGGTTAAGTCTTAATACGTCGAGAGTTTTCCCAATACACCCACTATCTTGTTCGCCTGGTAAGTAAAGCGCGCCCGTTCATAATGGATGCGCAGAGAAAGGGATAGCCCCTCCCAACGGAGGGAAAGAGAGAGAGAGAGAGAGTTAATGAGCAAAAAACAGGCGAGCACAGTTAGGAACGAACAAAGAGGGCAAAGAAGCAACCTGAACGAGAACCAACGGGCGTGTATGCGCCATAGTGCGGTGTGTACCGTTTCTGTTTTTGACGCGGGCACACGTATCTTCGTCGATTAGTGGCAAGACACGCCTTGTCATGGGAAAGGGGGGGGAAGACTACTTTTTCGGTAACGCCACCCAGCTGATTTATCATTCCGTAAGTGTGTTGTGCGTGCGTGTGCGTCTGGAGAAGACGCTGACAAAGGAGAAAAAGCACGCGGGGTTTTGGGAGGAGATTCGGGGTTGAGCCAGCGCTAGGATTTCGTTAAATGGATTTCTCGTCTGGTAGATGTAACGTGGGCGATATGATGACGATTGTTTTTCAGGATAGAATTGTCCTGATGCTACGCTATGGGTATAGCGGAAAATGTTAGCCGGGGTAAACAACTTGAGGTTCACCGCAGTGTGCATAATTTGCGTGTACTATTAAACGAAAATCAAGTTTCATTTCGAAAGAAAATCATTTTACCATAGTGTAGTAGCTATGAGTCACGAGTATAAGAACCGCCAGTGATTGTTGCTCAATCGAGTGGGATGATTAAATCAGTCGCGATATTGTTTATAACGCTCGGGCTTTCTCTTGAAATTGTCAAGTATCAAATTTGAGGGAAATTACAAAACGATCGCGACCGATCGGATTTCCCCTCATTTCTAGCTTACGTTATATAAAAGAGCCCATTCATGCAGGAAACACGACGAGAGCGAGCTTAAAACGACAATTTAGTACTATTCAAATGTGATATTCCGAGGAGGGGTATAATGAAAAATTCATCGTTACAATCGGAAAATTCATGAAGATGTCATTCTGCCTTTAGAACGTGTCTGCTAGGTAAACATTTTTAGACCCATAATCAAATATACTTAAACTCCGTAACTCGATATAATGTAAACCTCGCGTTCGCAGTCATTAAGAATTTTCGATGAGGCAAGATGAACCTTTAGAAAAGGAAGAAAAAAAAGCATACCGAGAGCTCGCGCAGTGGGTGTACTCTCCACAGGCATATTATTAACGAAGAGCAGCGAACTCGCGATATATTCTCAAGTATCATCCAACGCGGCATAGGCTTACGTAAAGGACCGAGAGAGAGAGAGAGAGAGAGAGAGAGGGAGAGAGCTCTTACTCGTTGCGCTGATTTGGCGGGGTTTTGCCGAACTGCGGCACTTAACAGCGCGAGAGAGGTAAGTTTGCAAAGCCGATGCCCGAAAACGTGACTGCCGGATATGTGTAAGCGGGAGAGAGCCTACCGTTTTCGGGACACGCGCTGGTTTTAGGGAGCTTATATACGATTATTTCGTTAACCGTTAATTTTTAAGATGCCTCAGCTGCGCAGTGTTTCTACAGAAGGAGTTGAACTTTTTTTATATGTTCTTCGTATACGTCCTGGCGCCTATGGTTAACAGGATACGAAGTTCATCAATTGTATCGTTCGCATTCGCCCCCCGGTGGCAAAGTTTCGGCGGACGAGCCTCGCGGGCGTTAATGCGAAAACTTCGGGGGAGAATTACGAAAGTTTCGGCGAAATTTCCACTAAATATTCCAATACGCATATGTGGCGCCCCCTGTATCTGCAAAACACAGGGTAGTCCGTTGAAACAAGTATAATTTCTTTATTTTTATAACCACCAGCCAAAACTTCGCCTATTGCGATATAGCGATGGGGACCAAGCGATCGCGTATACCTCTAACGACCGCGTGTGTTCCAGAGTTGTTCATTAAAAAATATCGAAACGAGCTAGCTCGTCGTAGAGCCCCTCTCGTATATACATGCATATTCCGGTGAGGGGCAATGGTGCTCGAGTTGGCAAAAATCACGGGTAACACCATGTGTGTGGGTGCACTCGCCACTCTCCAGCAAGCGTTCCCCGTTGCGATATATGCGTGAGCACGGAAGCGCCTTAATTGCGATTTAATTAAAGAGCCCGATATCTCCTAACCCTCCGTGTGAGTCCGTAAAAATTCGGGAGTAACGCAATGAAGGACGTAGAGATTGACTCGCGCGTCTCATGTGTCAGGCGACACGCGATCCCTCCTTCGGCGACGAATCGAGATTTTGTTGCTACGCTCGATACCCAAGCCTATAAGCCGGATGAAGTTTCTAAGGCTCCGCGCCGACTTTTTTTTTTATACACACCAGCCTAGACGAACTACTGTTCGTTTGCCGACCTGTATTTCTCCTGTTTCAAAGCTTGTTTTTTTTCTTTTTTCGAAATTTCTGATTTTTTTTACGACTAGCCAGACGCTACGACTACTTGTATTGCTTCTGGATATGTGGACATACTGTTGTAAGATCCGAACGTAATCCATCCAGAGGAATTTTTTGCAAAAACGCGATACAACGTTATTAAAGCTATGCGGAGTAGTCTCGTAAGTTTATTTTTGACTCGAGAAAAATTTCGCTTAATCCTCGCGCGAAGTAAAGAGAAAAATCTGTTACAAGAATACATGAATATATTTTCCGCGCGGGGCTAGAGTGCTCTCATGTAATATACATTCGCGTGCTAAAAAAATCGATTCGCTCGAAAGGGGTTTTATAAAATGGAAAGCATATTTCAATGGGAAATCTCATTTTTTTTTATTTAAAATTTATAAACCCACTGTGGCCAGGCATAAAATTATCAGTGAAAGCTTCGGAGATAAATGAAAATTAAGAAAACTTGAAAAACCTTGCATATTCCGCTATAACCCGGGCGCTTCTTTATTGTTTCCCACGAGAAACTCATGTATTTCGGAAAGTAAGAGTTATAACATTATTAAGTTCCAAGCTCCGTACGTAATGCATCATTTTAAACGACTCTTATATATTCGTTATAAATATCTACAATTTACTAGCCTCGTTATTTTATTGTTTCGCTGAATCCGCTACTTCATTATATTCAAACAAACGTTACCGACGCTAATTACTTTAATGCGCTCCCTCCGTCTACAATTTCCTGTCTAGTTAAATTACTTTGAACAAGATAAAGAAAAAAAACATACCATTAAGCTCGGAAACTTTTACCTCCTTTTAGGATTTATGTTGATAACCATAATGGAATTGTTATAAAATGATTGCGCGAAATGTTCGAGAAGTCGTTTAACGCCGATTTTGGACCAGTCCCAAGCAGCTTTGACACTAAATCCTTTGTTCGCTATTTTTGGAACGCTCGGTAAACATGCGAAATTTGCATCTTAATACTTGGTTACTCGTGTCCAAGATCGAGGGTCTGTAGAAAACAATACGATTAACTCGTTATTCCTCAGATTATTACGATTGCAGATTACGAAATATCACATACGAGTAAACAGCTGTTATGTCAAGGTGAGTGAACTTTCCGTAATTGTGCTGCAGCCCGACCCAGTTGGTAATTAAAATAGTGGCTTATACCTCGAGGGAAACTGCAGCCCTGAACATCCGCCTATTGCGTATATCATTTTCACAACAAAGTAAAGTCAATGGCCTACATAACCTCATCTGCCGGCCGTACATAAATCTAACAATGAACACTCGCACAACTAACAATCAAACGAAATCATCACATTCAATCAGTCAGACGCAATAAACATTACAGATTCCAGCATCTCTAGGCCAGTAAAAGAGCAGCGTTAATCATAGACGACGAGCCACTGGAATTGTCCATAGCGATAACTCGATCAGCGGACTCCCGGTAGCATCATCTCTGGACCTTTTGCTCCCGTCTATAACTCGTCGCTCGCTTTTTGCAGGGGGCGTCGCATCCGTTTCCGCGAGCGACTTCTTGCCGGCTCTCTCTCGTCCGAGCATTAATTCAGCCCTAATTGCCGGCAATTAGCGTTCTTCGAGTGCTGGCCACGAGAGACGAATGGCGCCAGGCTCGGAATTCGAATTTCGCGGGCTTGGGAATTATTGATGGGGTTAGAAGCGCGGACTGAGCGATCCTCTCGCTGATTTACCCTCCTCCATTTGGACATTAAGCTACTCCTTATTTTTCCGAGGGTTATTATTGTGAACTGCTACATCGTTAAGTTTTCCCAGCTCTCATCAGTCAGTCGCGTAATAAGTCGGTATCGCGCGTAACGTTATATTCACCGGTCTTTGTGAAACCGGTGCATGATTGCGCTTCGAGCATTATCCCGAGAAGCACCGTTAATCGTTGGCCGCTTGGTTATAAGAAGATGCTAAATCGTGGAGGATTTCGCTAATAACGAGAGTAAGGCGTCTTCTAAAAGTTAGTTACCAGGCTCTCAACCGAAAAAGCTCCCCTTCTCTTTGAGGGTGAGGAAGCAAAGAGAAAGTACTTCGGGACAATTTTGGCTCAAGCGCGCAAAGCCAGGGAATGAAATGACTCGGGATGTCAGTGCGCGGAAGCGAGTTTTAATCAAAATCGTTAGCCCCAGCCCTATTTCGCTAGGGTCCACGGGTATCGTGGAGTGGGGAGACAGTTACGCGGCATCAGGGACTGGGGGAAGGCGTATGAACGCTGAGGGTAAAAGGGTCTATAGAGGGGTGAAAGACTAAGGGAACTGCGTGGGCTCTCTCTCTCTCTCTCTTTTTTTTCGGCTAAGTGTTCCGGCTGTAATTCAGAGGACGCTTGGGAAATACGGAGAGAAAGCTCGCGTGGACTACCCTCTTCTTTATTCAAACTCGCGTTTCTCTCTCTGAATTTACGTTGTCGAACGTCTTCGTTCAGTTTCTTTATCTTCTTTATTTTATTTTTTTGTGTAGCTCACAATTGATGAACCTTACAACTTTATACACCAATAATTGTTCAACACACGATCGCAGCTCTCTCTAAATTTCCTAAGCTCATCGTCACTGGGTTAGCATGCCAGATACAGTAATTTCTTAATTAGGAGATTCTCGGATCGTGTATAAGGCCGCCGAAAAGAAACTCGGTTTTCTCAAAACGAAGAAATTCGAAGGCGTGTTTCTGTGAGGAAGAATAAAAGAAAAAGTGAGCGTGGGTGCGCGTGTCGGCAGTGATCGTCGTCTGCTCATTAAGGCCGCGCTGCTCGACGGCTTTTTGGGCCAGCGGGAGAAAAGGAGCGACGTTAATAGACCTTGTTGAATCTATTAAGGCCTGTGATGCGCGATGAATTCGTTTTTTCACCGTTAATAAGTAAAAGGATTTCGGCTTAATTAAACGGGATACATCGACGTGGAACGTAAAATTTATCGGTTATAGAAAGTTTTGAAACATGCAGCAAATTGATATGTTTGCAACCAATACTACTTGAATTGATTGAAATTTCAGTAACGATAAATTGCATCATATCGTTTTTTTTAAAGTAGTCCTCAGTTTAACTCTATACTACTGTGCCTCATAGTCTTCATTTTAGTTTTCATCTATGAAGCGGCTTTTGTTCATTGAATATTTAGTTTCATGAAACGTAATAATTTAATGTTCCTAAAATTCTAGTTTTCAAGAAATGTTGTTCAGCGTATTTTACAATAATTGTACGAAGCGTAGATGTCACGTACCTTAACTGCACGGCGCAACTAGTAGCTGAATATCCATGACCACAGTTCAGCTTATGGTCTTGTCTGTAACAATAAAACAAATTTGCTTATTAATTCAATAATACAATTAATACAACATAAATTCTATCACATATTATCTCAATAAAAAGTACAAAAATCCACTCAAATTTATCGCAAAATAATCTCCAACAATTCCCTTTCCTTAAAAGCTCCTTTTACATCACTCCCCGGCAATGGACAATCTTTAAATTCATCCTGGCATTGCTGCGCGTCCCAAGGCACAGCGAGCAATAGAAAAATTATTCAAACAATTTACCTCGCCTCCTCCCAATCTCCTCCATATATCTCAAACGAGCGCAAGTGAGCGCGACTGTATATAAGAGGAAACAAAGGGAGCGGGAGAGCCCTTCGGCCGTAACATAAAGGCGTATCCAGCCGTGGAATCGTGAAAAACAACGTCAAAACAAACGTCCAGAAATAAAGCCGAGCAGCTCCAGCTGCAGCTAGAGAGTGGGTATATACAGAGAGAACGAGAGTGAGTAAAAGACGAGAGAGGAGGATAGTGGCGGAAAGAGACAGGCACGTCTTGCCGACTCGATTTACATAAATCCGAGCGTCTCTCTCTCTCTCTCTCTCTCTCTCTCTCTATCCTAGAGTATTTCGCTATGCTCGCGCACTATTCGACGCCGTCAACGCCTGGGAGACCGAAGAGGGCTCTGAGCTTTAGCGCGCAACCCCGGAGATTGTGTATATGCCGTATATATACGCTTGGCAGCGGCAAATTTGCCTTATACCGCGCTTCGCTTACTTCTCCCGCCTCCTCTCGCGGCTGAATTACGCTTCGCTTGATACGCAGCGGAGAGAGAATTTGGCGGGGAATATGTAAAGGGGAGTAGAGAGAGACGCGGTAGCGAAGAAATTTCGGGAATTTTTCACTGCCGGCCTGAGCTTGATGAATTTATCTCTCGGGAGAGAGCCTGCGTTTCGCGGATTGTGCGCGTTATATGCCTCGCGATATTTGCATGATGATAGATATGTCTCTGGGAATTTTTGATGGGGGGAGAATCGAGAACTGCCCGTTGATTAGCCGCGTATGTTTGTTCTGCGTTTGGAGTTTCGCTTTGGATTCGAGCGGAATATAAAATAAAATTCGGTTTTATGTTAGGGGGGTCTTTTCAAAATCAGCGCGGAGAGCAGGCGTCGGTAATAATAACTCGTATAGTATTTTACGCTTTAACGATGCCAAAGTAGGCTAGATTTTCTCGGGCTAAAAATACGCGCCAAGGCCAACGGGCGATGTAAGCCTTCTCTCACGAAATACTGCAACCGAGAATTTCACGTGTTTTTCATCGCGGAAATAAAATTTATCTTCGAGACGATAACTCGACTTGTTCGTGAAGTAATAAACAACGCGAAATAATATTTGTTTACGCGAAACGTCTACGTCTAAATTGAATTACGTTGCATACGAAATTGAAGGAAAAATCGCAGGGTTGGCAAAATGCGTTACCCGTGTTCCCTCTGGGCTTTCGTTTCCTCTCCCTCGTTTCGGCGCAAACTTAATGAGCCACAAAGTGGGGCGTGTAAGTGACCCCAGAGAGAGAGAGAGAGAGAGAGAGAGAGAGAGAGAGAGAGAGAGAGAGAGAGAGAGAGAGAGAGAAAGAGAGGGTCTCGGCCAAACAGTACTGGAGGTTATTCGAAATATGCAAATTTTCCGCGCTTACGCAGCGACGCGCATCAAGCAAACCGACTCTGTGTGTGTTATGGGGAGGAAGTAGAGTCCGAAGAAGTCAACCGCGCGCTTTTTGATGTTGCGAGTAGAGCCGGAGGGGAGGCATAGAGTCGCATTGTGCGTGAGCTCCTTTCTCCATAAACCTAATCCGAATGCAAATTACACGCGTCGCTTTGGCTGGGAGAGAAACAGTGCGAGCGTCTTGAATGCGGATTTAAAGAAAATAGGGGGGGGGGGTGAACAGTTGGCCGGGAAATCTGGGGAAGAAAGACACGCGGGACTGAGATTATCTTGTTTTTTGCTTCCACTGTCCTCTCGACCATCCGCTTGGAATGTTTGAAGAGCGCCCGTACACATAGGGAATTTTCGGAATTTAAACGACTCTCGTTTTATAATACCGCGCGGTATATGCAAAATGGAAATTCTTTTTGGCATTTGCGAAAGAAGAAGAGGAACTTGTTATCTCTCTGCGATATATAGATTAATTTATTTTCGAAAAATTCTCCTCTGAAATCACAGCCCGATATTTCTCTTACAGTCCGCGAAACGGAAGAGTAAACGTCGACGTATACACAAAAGCAAGCGACGTCGGAGAGAGTCCTCGTATATAGCGACAAAGAACAAGTCGCGCAAGTCCTTCCCGTTCCCCCCTCCTCCTCCGTCCCGATTTATTTGCGAGATTAAGAAGCCTTCCGTTCTTTCTCGACCCTCTTGAACGAGCTCTCGCCGGCATTTCAGACGACGATCCCCCGAAGAAATGCGCGCGGCTGACACACAATCTACAGTCCGGATCTATGTGGACGAAAATCGAGGCGCGCGCGCTCGATTGTTCCGAGCAACCCTCTCGAGTGGAAAGGGAACACGAGCATATCGTAAACAGCTCTCTATATCCATAACTCCCTCTGCTTCTCTCTACTTTTCCTTATTCCCCCGTCCGCTCGTTTTCCTGCTTTACGTTTGTATGTATATAAAAGCGCGGGAGCAAAGTGGGTCGAGGGTTTTCCGCAAAATTAAATTTTTACGCCACGAATGCCGTCGCTGCTGATGCTGCTCCGAGAAAAGTGTGTACTGGAAGCAATTCTTTTTTTTCCAGGCCTCCGAGATTTGTTCTTCTCTCGCTTAGCTTCCACTTGGGCGGCTCTGGCCTCGCGTGTGCCGCTCTTGATTAAATTGTCCTGGAAGCGAACGAGAAGGAGAGTATATATGCATCGAGGGGCATTCAAGGCTGACGAACGTGTAAGCCTGCCTTCCATTTTTTATTTTTCTTTTCTTGTAATTTGATTAATGAAATTCATATGCGGACATTTTTGCAAGGGTACGTGCATGTGTATCTAGCTGTTACCGTTGGCCTCGTTATTTATTTATTTTTTTTTTATCGAATACATTTTTTTATGAAATAAAGAAATAACACGAACTAAATTTTTTTGCTTATCCAAAGAATTTACAAGATGTTACTGTGCGTTAACTCTAACCACGATAAAACGCATTAAAATCGAATCGGTTGCTGTACCAAAAGTAAACAACAGCGATCCCTACTTTTAATGGTATCCTTGGCATAACGAAACCAGCAGTTAATTACGCGGCTAACTAGAACGACAAGAGAGCCGATGTCAAGAGCAGAGATACGTCGTATAATTTGCCCGAAGCCTCCTCGCTTCTGATTTGACGTCGTTATCGTTGTTACATTGAGGCGAACGCAAGAGCCGGGCGGGGTCGGCCTCTACGGAGAGAGACGAGCGCTATATAGTCGATGTTCTTTGTCGAATGCGCCTTCGACGTCAACTGTACTGACGTCATGCGCCGGAGAGCGAAAAAAAATTCGTTATGCCGATTAGACCGGGAGATAATTCGAATTACGACTCGTCAACGATGCGCGCTATAGTCGTTCCCGAGGACTGGTCGATATTCCTAAACGCAAGAGCTTCGAATTTTTTTTTGTCTTTCTGGAGCCTATAAATGTTAAAATAGGCGATCAAATGAAAAAGTCTTCGTCTGAAAAGTTTCATGAAAAATTTATCGATACACACTAACCCAGTTTTCCTCTCTATTCCACAGTGGGCGCGCAAAAGGAAAAGCGAATTTTTCCATCCTATCGCTTGCGCGAATTCCGAGCTATTTCCATGCAACAAACAAAGCTTTTCCGCCGGGAAATTCCGCATAAAAATCAAGCCAAAAAGAAAAAAAAGAAATCCTCCCCAGATTTTTCTAATATCGGCTTATTGCAGGGGCAACGATGGTATAGCCGCGGAGAGGGTTCAACGATTGACGCTTGTATACGCGCATCGATTTCGGATACCTATATATTCTCCGGCTGCATGCGCTTGCGCAGCAGAGCAGAGCTTCCGACTTTTGAATTGGTAATTCGGTTAATTAGCATTTCTCATTCGCGCAAGCCCCTTCTCTATATATACCTGACACAAAACACAATCGCTTTGACGCGCTTCACTACCGCTCTCTCTCTCTCCTGGGGCTTCGGCTTCGTTGACGTCTGATCCGAGAGAGAGAGAGCTCCCGCAAGTCTACCGACGTATAGTAGTCGTCGGGGCTGGCTATCGATCCCTATCCCCCTCCTGAAATATTTGCATCAGAAGTTTCGGCTCTCGGGAGGAGGTACAGCGAGGACGCTTGCTGTCTCCTCGGCCGCAACTTCTTAGGCTTGCTGGAGTGATATAGAGAACTTGGAGGGAGAGAGTAGAGGTAGACCACAGAGGATCACCTGACGCTTTTGGCTAAGGCCTTGGTTTTGGTAGTTAAGCATGCTCGTTCCTTCTTGTCCCTAGAGCTACTTGAGTAAAAAGTATGTAATTTACTAGCATTTGCGGGCTTTTATTGTTTCTCAATAGTTATTTTGGAAAACACCAAATTGGAAACACGTTACTCAATCTACAGACTTTCTCTTTGATAAAAAGTCGAAAAAAAAAATGAAAAACCGGAAAATATGTCGTAAACACCAAGGATTTCTACAAAGGCGACAAAGTCCACGCGCGATCCAGCCAAAAACGACCTCGACTAGCCCCAGTGTTAAAGCCATATCGACAGGACAAGCCGTCAAATTCCACGACAGCGCACACAGAGAGCTCTACGTAGGCGTACTACAGCTTTCGATCGGCGGCTCTCCGTTTCTTGCGCCACAAGAGAGGCGAGAGAAACAAAAATAATCTACACAGCCGAACCTATCCATAGCCAACTGCAAAAATAATAATCCGAGAGACTCATCGGTCGCGTAATCAAGCTCATCCCACGCACCTGAATCCTTGGACGCGGATCACAGTTTGCCTCTCTCTCTCTCTCTCTCTGCCTCCTATTTCATTCGGATCCTCGGGAGCGAGCGGAGCTATCGAAGAGACAATTATCGCCGACTCTTTGTGAAAAGCATCCCGCAGCCTTGCGCGTCGCATACAAGGGACGCCCATTGTCCCGTGTCCCCCCCCCCCATCCTCTTTCGCCACTCCCGTTTTTTTCCCTCTCGCCCTTTTCCTTCCACGCTCTTTTTTCCTTCGATTCCTCCCCCCGCTTCTTTCTTTTTTTTTTTTTAATTTTTCACCTCCGTTCCATTCCACGAGGAAAATTGCACTCGCTGGTATCACTGGAATGAACGATATCGCGTTTTATTTATTTTACGAGGCGCGCGACGAAAAGAACAGTTTCCCTTTCTTTTTTACACGCTGCCTGGGATCTTTATATAAAATGCAAAACCTCACCGTTATTTTTTTTCCTCTTTATTTATTTTCTTTATGTCTTTTCACCGCCATTTCTCATCGGTTAAGTAATATTAAACTGTCGCGCGCGTTTCATTGACAAACTGTTATCGCGCGATTATTATCGGTGAAATTTCATCCGGGTGCCCGGATATATCGTGTCATAACAACCGCAGTCCCACGAGCTGTGCTTCATGTCGTTCTAACGGTTTGAAGCTACCCAAAAATAAAAATGAACGGATTACTCGCTCCAACTCTCAACAATGGCCCTACTCGAAACGATTCGTTGACAATCCTCATCAATTAACCACAGTCCTCTCGCCAAGACCCCCGGGCGCGTATTCATTTTTTTCCCCGTACTCGAGGAAAAACTTGTAAAACCGTCGAGAGAAACAAATAATAAAAAAAGAAGGAGGCAAAGCGTTAAAGTGAAAAGAGCTCGGCCTGTGTATGGGAGGGCTGAAAGGGCAACAAATTTTAACGACCTCACTTTTCCAGGGGTACACTTAGCGAAGGCGCGCGCGCACGCGGCGATACATAAATTTGGGGAGGAGTGAGAGAGAGAGAGCGAAGGAAAAAAAGAAAGAAACGAGGAAAAACACATCGCGACTGCAAGCGGTAGTCTGGCATACACACGGGGGCAAACTTGGGAGTTGGAGCCGAGTGTTTTGACGCATCCTCCCTTTAATCTGCCCTCCCCAACACAGGGCTCTCTCGCTTCATAGCGTCGTTGCGCGCGAGTATAGAGCCGATGATGCGGCGCGCGCGCGTGGCAGGAACACCGGGCGCAGTTGCCACCTCCCCCCCCCCCCGCGTCGACGCGCCGTCGTTAAATGCACCTCGCGACGACGCCGGCGAGACAGCGACGAGACACAGCGAGAGGGATGCAGCAGCAGTAGAGATGGGGATGAAGCGAGCGCTCTAGCGTGGACTTTAAATTTGCATTTCGCGTGGGCGCTTTATGGCGCGGCACTTTTCGCGACGCGGCGCCAACTCGTCACGCAATCGAATTCGCTGCATGGCGCTGGTGTAATACGCGTGCCCTCTCTCTCTCTCTCTCTCTCTCTCTCTCTCTCTCTCTCTCTCTCTCTCTCTCTCGGCGAAGTTTTCGTTGGATCGAAGAATTTTTAAATGTCTCAATCGGTTTAACACCAGCTACCCGCTGGCTGTGCTTCGCTCTTCTTTTCCCGACGCGTTGAAGTTTTTAAGGACTTTTGGGGATATCGATTCGCGCGCCCTTTTTTTAACGTCAGCTTGGGCGGATGATATTGGAGCTTGGTATATACTTTATTTACGTTGGAATTTGATCGTATATTTTACTTTTCTTTTTATTCTCGACATTTTACGGGTGCTCCTCTGCACTGCAGTGCATCGGTGCGCTCGCGGAGATCTAAATTAAAAATTTATGCTTCCTACGAATTATTTTTCTTTATTTTTTTTTTCATGCGAATCTACGTTGTTGATAAAGCAATCAAAGTACGCAACTCCAACCTTATTTCAGGCTCGAAATTCTTTTCGATTTATAAAACGACGAACGAGAGCGACCTCGACAGCTTGTGTTTTAATACGGATAATCCATTTGTGAATCACGCGTCGGCTAACGATATAATTAAAAGCATGCCGTATCAAAAGCGGCAATTGAGAATTTTAATGAAGAATTCATGGATATGAAAGAAAGAAAGGAAAAAGAAGAAAAATATTAAATAAAATACTCGATAAATCAGCAAGCTAACATGCCAGTTTCTCTCTTTAGACAGAGTGAGAGCAACATTACCGGAATATTTGCATCGATAAAAACACAGCCGCAACGAAACAGCCAACAAGAGCGTAGCAGTAGGAGGGGGGTATACGAGAGAGCCAAATATAAATCCGCATATTTGCTGCCCACGCCCGGGCGAGCGCATTCGCGCGTATACTCGCGCGCACTTAATCCGGCGCGTTCGAGTGCCAGATCGCGTTTATCTCCCTAATGGCAGGAGACGGAGGGGGGGAGATCTCTCTTAGCCTCCCTCTTTTCCGCGTTCGTTAGCGTTCCTTCGTCAGCTGCAAAAGGAGTGGAGGTGGAGAGAGAGAGAGAGAGAGAGAGAGAGAGAGAGAGAGCCGACCACGAGCTAAAAGCGCTCGTTTACGCGCAAAGTCCGCGCGTAAGCCGGGGAAAACATTTCGCGAGAGAGGCGCTGCTTTGATTCGAGAGCCATACCGCTGCTGCTGCTATATGGCCGTTATGGTCTTTGCAGAGAGAGAGAGAGACGCGCTTTTATCTTGGAAGGCAGCTAACCGCACATCGGCGACCTTGCGTGTTTGGCTTTTCCGCTTTTCCTCATGTATACGCTGCGCGTACACGCACACGCGTCTACGTATACCTATATAAGCGCGAGGTCAAAAGGACCGACGCTCGCGCGGAGCATTGGTTTTTTGCGCTCGGAGCTGTCTGCAACACTGTCAAGTGAGTGCTAAAGGAACGCGGGGCTTGGAAAAAAAAACGAGATGGGAATATATGCTTTTGACGAGCTGAGAATGTAGCTTGGATATGGCGGCCGAGGGATTAATGCGATATCTTTTTTTTTATATGGAGGAGGTGGGAATTTGAAAAATTTATTTTTGATATTTTGTAAATTACTGTAAGTACTTTAAAAGCTGATTAATGAACAACAAGCTGTTTATTTCAGGGACCAATCCGAACGACAACATGGAAATCATTAAAAAAAAAAAAACAAAAACAAATCAAAATGATGAAACTCGTAACACACAATCATGACAACACACTGAGAAACTTTCCTACCCACTAAAGCCGAGTAGAGAAAAAAAAACAGTAAATCACAAAAGATAATCAAGACGCAAAGCGACACGCGAGCGCGAAATTAAAGGCGGAAAGTCGGAAAGTAAAACATTTCCGGGCGTCGTATACTCGCACACGCATATATAGAGCGGATGGTGGAAAAGAGAGAGAGAGAGAGAGAGAAAGATGGAAGGGAAGAAGAAGAGACAGGTGATCGTCGGTGGAGGGACGAGTGGCCCATTCAGACGACGCGGCGCCTATATATACCGATGCGCTACCTCCCCTCTCGCGGCTCGAAATTCGCGCCATTGAAGGGCTCGCACGGTAGATCAGCGTTTTTTTTTATTCGACGATCGCGCGCGGCCTATACGAGCTTACACACACAAACTGTCTTTCCGTTTCGCGTGTATATGCATACGAAGCCCCCGCGAGGCTTGAGTAGCCTTGTTTGTTTACGAGGGCTCGTACGAGCGAGAGAGAGAAAAATTGCAGGGTAGTGGTAGTGCTCGGGGGAGAGGGCCGTCGTTTTTACACGGGCAAAGCGCGAGCGAGCGCGGCGAGGAGAGAGAGAGAGAGAGAGAGAGAAGTATACAGCGGAGAGAGGTGAACGAACTCGCGAGCTGCTGCCGGCTGCTTCTCTCTCTCTCTCGGCGTTATTCGCGAGCTCGGCCGACATACGTGTGTTTATGAAAGCGCCACACGCTCCTCCCTACTCTCTCGGCGGAGCTGAAGAAAGGGACGCTTGTAAGCGGACCAGGGACTTGCAGAGCTACTACACTCGCGCCCGAGTGTTTTTAAAAGAAGCCTCGATCTCCCTCTCTCTCTCGCGAGAGGGAGAAAGAGAGCGATGAAAGGGAAAGATTCGAGCTATCTCGCTTACTCGCGAGAAAAGTGGGATGTTATAGAGAGCAGCCGGGGCCTATCGCGAAAAGAGAGGGACTTTTTATAGGATTCTAGGCGCTGTGTGAGAGAGCGCCACTAGCTCCGAGGAAATTTCATGCGCGCGACTGGATCGAATTTCAGCGAGTAAACCGCCCCCTCTACCTTTGCCTTTCTATCCCCGGCACAGCGAGAGAAAGAGAGAGAGAGAGAGAGAGAGCATCTCTCATTCTTCCGTCCCTCTCTTTCGCGGTTTTTCGCTCCGTTTTTCTAGACATAGGTCGTTTGTTATACCGACAGCAGCCGTAGAGCGTCGGTCATGGATAGAAAGGGATTTTCGAAAGGAGGAGAGATGTGATTTCGACGTCGTTGGATCTTTGGTTTTATATTGATTGTAAAGTATCGGGATGTGTATATATATGCCGGGTATAGAGATAAAGAAAGGCAGAGCGAGGCTCACGAAGCCTCGAGCTGGAAACGTGACTAATAGACCGAACCTTCTAACGTCTTACGTAAACGTGTCTCGAGATCTTGAAATAAAAAAAAAAGAAGGAATCGAGAAACTCGAGATTTTAACGAAAATATACAGTTTGTTCGCGTTATTTCGAGTAATTGAGTGTAATAAACGAAGTTAGTCGACTTTCACTAACGATCCGCACTTTTTCACCCCCTTCGACTGTTCAATAAGCAGAGGATAGGGGACGTAGCCTTGGGAGCCCAGGCGAAGACTGCATGCAAACTATCTTATTTGCAATGCACCTAGGTCTCTGCTATCCCAAACGAGCTTCTTCTTCCTCTCTTTTTTTTTTTGCTGCTGCTGCTAAAGCTCGCGCAAATTAATCGAGCCTCGCGCGCGAGGACACTTTCGTACGCATCGCCGGAGATCCTCTCTCGCTTTCTCGTTAAGTCGTATGCACATTTTATTTTTAATTGAACGCGTAAGAAAAAAAAGACACGCGTAGCAGCTTGTTTTATTTTGAATCTGTAAGATAATTAAAAATTCAAAACGAATGAATTTCGAATTGCTAAACGTCTAAAGTTAGAAAAACCTCAGCGCCCAGACGTTTTTCAATTTGCTCGCACTATACACAACGAGACACGCAATTTCTAACAATAAGCGCAAGAAAGAGAGGGAGACTCCTCGAGGATGATTAATAATTTACGTGCTGCTTGGGCATCAGAGAGAAAAAGAAGAAGAAGCCGGCGCCTCTGCCGCGAAGATCGTCCAATTTGCGGGGGCCCCCGACGCCCGGCCAGTTCATTCATCTCTCTCTCTCTCTCTCCCATATAACACTCGTCGTCCACTTATACAGCCAATTTCCAAGGGCTTAATTCCTCTCGCGGCGCTTGTGCTCTTTAATTCTCCAGGAGCTCGAGCAATATCCTGGCTGCGGCCGGCCTCCCCCTCACTCTCTCTCTCCCGGCGTGACCTTACGGACTCCTATATATACGATACCAAAGCCTGCTCCGTAGGCTGTATCTTCCCCCCTCTCTCACTTTTGCAAAGGAGGCTACGAGCGATATACGAATGTGTGGGTAAAACCGACTTTTCTACGTCTCTCGTTTTTTTTCTTATCTTTTTTCAAAGTCATATGTATGTGTTATGTAGAAGGTAAGTAGAGAGAGAGAAGGGGGGGGAGAGGAAAGGGGAAAACGGTACGCAGTTCTCTGATCTCCTTTAGCGCGCGAAGCCCGACGATTTATCTAAGCTGCTCTCTCGGGTAAGAGAGAAAGAGAGCGCGTGGGCCTTCGCTCCGCGCGAGTGTGTATAAGAGGGTAGGGCCGGATAAGCCGCGAAACGCGTCCAAGGCGTTAGAGCAGCTGAAACTCGTTTACCCAGTGCGCCTCGTCGTATAGCTCGCGAGGCCGGCTCCAATTATGTCAGCGGCGACGCGCGCCTCGCCGGCGAAACATTAAAAGTAGATTAGAGAGAGAGAGAGACAGACGGCTTTTTATCGCCCGTAGCCAATATATATACCAGTGCGCTCCTTTTACCACTACCATCGACGTCCCTCTCTCTCTCTCTCTCTCTGGTTTTCTATCGTGATATATTCTGAGCGAGCCTATCCATCGAGCCTCTGGGTACCGTTAGCCTTCCAATCTAAACGAGCATCTACAATGCCCGATACGCGCTTAACGCCGCTTCATTCCGCGGCTCGCTCTCCTCCTCCGCATCGCCACCGAAGAAAAAATTCGATTTTTTTTGTCCGTCTAACGTCGAATCTTAACCCCCATTGCAACATGAAAATCACGCATCAGGTCTCTATGATTTTTCATTCTTAAAAATCAGCCCAGCATCATCCAACGTGTACATATCCCGCAATTTCGCTGATATTACCCATAGCGCAACGATAGCACAACCCTTTTTCCAATCAAGCAAACGCATCAGCGGCCTGCCGACAAGAAGCTGCCCCTTCTCTCTCTCGATGGGGAGGCAATCTCGAGAAACCAAAGCAAAGCATAAAGCTCCCAGACATGCGGCGTCTGCGCTTACACACCTTTGCGCTCTATACTCGGTTTGCTCCGGTCAAACACGAGCCCTCTCTTACTCTGTACACGTGCTTTGTGCCAGCTTCCCACCTTTACTTTGACTTTTCTCCCCGTGTGATCGTCGATTTCTTATCAGCCTGAGAGATTCGTCGTATTTTCGATTTTTTCAGAGTCGTTGCTTGGGCGTAATCGCGCTTTTAAAAAGAATTAAAATCAGTACAGGTTGTAAAGTCGAGGGCTAACAATTATTGGCGTTTTTTATGCGCTATCGGTTCGGAGCGTTAAGTTGGGGGGGGGGGGCAGCTATTTATTGCCTCGTAAATATAACAAACGCCGGTTCGTACGTAACAGCTGCTTCCGGCTTGATTAAAAGGCGTTAGATTAGATTATTAATACAGGCGCAACTGCAGCAGCTGCCCCGGGGCTTTACGTAACGAATATTAAGTCGCGATAAAGTCGGGTGTAGCGGAATCAAAACTGCACAATTGATATTTAAGACCAGTGAGTGTAACAGATGTTTTTTTCAATTGAAGCTCTGACTTGTGCCACCGCGAGACACTACAGAGGTGAACACACTTTCTCGGCAATAGAGAGGTGTATCGATCGCGTCTGACATTTGTGATGCTTCTGGTTCACTTGAGGTTAAGTTCAAGAAATTGCAGTACAACTGTAGCTTATTTATTTTAAATTATCAAATAATCGCGAACAACAGCCTATATCGTAAGTGACAAAGGATATAAATACAAGCTTAATTATCCGCTCGCTAAAATTATCGGGACAGTACTACGTACGCCGATTCACGATTTGCTCTCTTTTTTGTTCTGCCCCCGCAAACGGGCCCCCGTCTTTTTTCAAGCAATCGCTCGACTTTTAACGTTCAATTAAAACCCGGCAATCACGTCGCGCGGGCTTCTCGAAAAATAATTGCCCATCGTAATTCAATCCCACGTTCGCTTTTGCCCGTCCGAATGCCGCGCGCTCACGGCATTGCGAAATCGCGAGATCGGTGAGAGAGCGCCAGGTATACAGAAGAGGAGGGGGAGAGAGTCGTTCGATCCCTCTCGTTTGGTGTGCGCGTCGCGTCGTTCCTTCGCGAGAGAAAGAGAACTCGTACTGGCCAAATATGGCCATTTTCGCGGCTGGCCATCTTCGCGCGTGCGCACTTGGTGCCGTTTGCTTTTCTTTTTTGTCCTTTTTTTTATTCACTCGTTCTCTCTCTCTCTCTCTCGTCACGCCCCAGGGCTATCTTGAATGTTACGAGCTTCGGAGGTCTTTGGATGAGTATACGGACGCGTGGGTGAAAGTGAAAAGTCGTGATCGATGTGTCGACGTGGAAATTGGGATCGTGAGGTTAATCGAGAAAACATTATTATCTCGTGAATGGTGAGTACGTTAGTAAGAGGTTTTAGCTTATTAAGAGAAAATTAAAAAAAAAATGTTATTTTACGTTTGCAATTGCAATCGATTGAATTCAATGGAAACTCAATCTTATTTAGTGTAAGGCAACGCTGCGCAAAGGTTAAGTATAAACGAGCAGACTACAAAGGAAAAGAATTCCCTTGCAGGTACATCGCACAGGATGTGAAACAATGCAGGTGCAGTAGCCACCAGCTGGGATTTTGACTGCGAACTGACCCCACCCTCTCCCCGTGATTTACCGTCTACCGACGCCTTTACTTGGAGCCCATCGTAAAACGAAAAAAAGGTTCACGGAGGGCTAGGAAAATCTTTTCACCAGCTACCATTTCGGTTACCCTTCGAAATGGCAATCGAACGAAATCGTTGCCTTTGTGTATCTCCGCACTGGAAAAAGGAATATTGGTTATTCGAAGAAACTGCATTTCTTTTGGAATCGCTGGTTTTCGAAGACGATCGATTTTCATTTTAATATATTGAGAAACGCTTTGATATTGTACAGGTTTAATGTTCAGTCGCTTATCATCAGCGAAAGATATTGATTTTTTTAAAATTTCGAATTTTTAATTATATGTTAGTTGGGAGGACAGTAGCGAACACGAGCGATAATTGGGTTTGAATTAAATCAAGAGAGTGTGTAACGGAACAAAATTGACGCGAGATAAATAAAAAAAAAATTTCCGCTAGGATAAATTGCTGTGACTGCTAGGCGATAACGGTAATTTGGTGAACAATTATGAAGCTTCGATAACCAGACTCGAAGGTAAATTGAAAAGATAAAAGTATGAATAGTACGGTAAATAAGCTAAATAGACGATATTTTATTTTGGACGTTCGCTGTGTTTTATTAACAAAAATATAATAAAAATTCGATAACCGTAATTTATGATTTATAAAAGAGATAATTCATAATTTTGTTTCATATCAGCATAATCAATAACGAATCTAGTCGTACGTTTAACTTGCCATTTGAATTTGAACGTTTTGAATTATAAATGGAATTGCATGCTTGACTTTTCATTACCATATAATGCTACGTTTTCTGCGCAGCGTTTTATTAAGTATACTTAGAAACGGAGGAAGAAGCATGTCTTTGTTGTTATTTTCTTTGAAATTAAAATAAATCATTGATTGTAACAAAAAAATTCAACTCGCTTCAAACGAACCAAACCCCCCGACGTCGGTTTCTTTTGCGTATCGCTAAAAACTTCTTTGTAGACGCTACTCCAAGCGGTTTACAAGACTAGCATTAACAAATGCAAAACGATAATTTTAATGTCTGACTCAGCCAATGTTTGTAAATTAGATTCAAATAGCCGCGCGCACACACACACACACGGCAAGCATTTGCTCGCTCTTAAATATTTATTCAATATTCCGAAAACGCGCGGGGCGTCGGGTTCTTATTGCAAAATAAGTACAAGAAACTATATATTTAATTTTAAGGCGTATGCCGCCTGACTCAAACTCGGAATAATGAAATATTAATCTATTATCAAATCTAGACAATGACTACAACGTATGAGGAAAGGGGACAGTGATTAAATTATAGATCGCGCCGCTTATTGACATGTCTGACTTTGTCGCTTGTGATTATTCAAAAAAGCGTGACCGAGCGCGACTACGCAACACGTCTCGATCTTACGATTACATTAGAAAAAAAAAGAGGTATTTGCCAAGCCATAAACCCGACAAAGTAGTATACTTCAACAAATCTACACGTATGCGCGTTCAGCGCACATTCGCAGCCAGAAACAGTCGAGCTTGTCAAGCACAGAGAAAACGCCAGAAGAGAAGCACGCAACTATAACCAGCCGGGGAGGAGGGGGGTCTAACAGACCAGGATCTTCCCAAGAGACGCAGAGAGAAAAAAGCTTTAACGACCGTGTCCCATCGAGGCTTTATCTTTTCTCTCTCTCTCTCTCTCTCTCTCTCTCTCTCTCTCTCTCTCTCTCTCTCGATGTTTGGTTCGTCTCGTCAAAAAGTTGCAAGAGCGAGAGAGAGAGAGCCAAGGCTGCACAGAGAGAGAGACGCATATGTGACGCGTCTGTACGCGCGAACAATAGCGAGCAGTGCGAGAGATACGTCGAGGACAGAGCTCTACCCGGGAATGTCCAACAAAGGGGGGGGGGGTACAGAGGGGAGGCATCGATTTCCGGCCGCGCTCTTCTCTTTCTCTCGGGCCACTAGAGCCCCCCCCCCCCCGCGCTAGTCCTAATCGATTTCCGCGAGGTCGCGCGACTCCCCGTTGCCTTTTCTACAACCCGCGGCTCTCTCTCTCTCGAATGCAAAGCGACGGAGGGACAAAGAGCCGGAGGCTGCGAGGGGGGGGGGGGCACGTGTTGGCTGGCTTTGATCGAGCGCCCGCGTATGAGCAGAGCGACCTGTTAGTCGCTGCGATAATTAAATCCACCTTACCTTGACGATCTGCTGCGCTGCGAACGATTCTGTGTGTGAGCCTGGGGTGGGGGGGGGGGATGCGACGCTCTCCCCCTTCCTCTGCGGGCCTGCCCTTCAGCGTAGTAGCGGTAGTGGCGATGGGCACCGGGCCGCGCACATGTCAAACCTCACTTGTATACTTTCAATGCCGGTGCGCGGGCCGCCTCTAGTACACACAATAAAACACACAGACACAGAGAGAGATGAGAAAATGTGGGGACTCCGGGAATGGAGGAGCCGTTCTGTCTCGTCTAAAAGGGCGCCCTCCTCCTCCTTGTCAAGCACTATATGCGAAGGTAAACAAGCACGGGTAACAACAATAATAACAACACTGGTATAGTGAGAGCAGGGCGACTCTACTGACGCGACTGCTGCGCTATACAGAAAACCGGAGCGCGCGCGGGCGCCTCCACTCTTTCGGCCCCCTACCTCTCGGCCGCACTCTCCTTTCCAAAGGCAGCTTCGCCTCCTACGCTTCCTCCTTAGGCTCGTCCTGTTCTAGGTTAGGTCACGTAACCCCGTGGGCCCCGCTCCTCCCCCGCACAGCGGATCCCCTCTCGGGCTGTCTTAGCTGTTCGAGGGGTCAGCGCACGCCGGGGCACATAACACACTCACACAAACACACAAAGAGAGATAGTAAGCGAGAGAGAGAGAGAGAGAGAGACACTGGAGGTGAGGAGCAGCAAAAGCCCTTTCTTCCTCCCTTTTGTAGTACTTCTCCGAGCAAGTCAGGTAATACGTGTTACACGCACTACGTACGAATGCACTACAGCCGCTCTCGCTGTTCCAATCCGAGGCGCAGGAGGTTGATTCAGAAGCAACCGGGCCGCAGTGTTGTTTTTTTTTTTCGATTACGCGAGCGCGTATACGATACGCGGCGTACTACCGGGCGTCCGCCAAACAAATCTATCCCGAGAACACTGACCGCCGCACGATAGGTATATATATATATATACGCACACACACTTAACACAGAGAGATATATTACTAGGGACACTGAGGGGTAGCGAAAAAATATCTAACGGTACGGGGATGACAGGACGAGCAAGGGCTGAGCCAGCCTCGCGCGAGTACTCCGCAGCTAACAATCGAGGACTACGAGATCCAAGCGGAGTAGCGCGTTTCTTTTTGTTGTTGCAAATACGCGGGCCTTTATATTTTTTGTACGCTCCCCGTTATAAACGAGTGATGTATATACGAGTGTATACTTTGATCGCCGGCGGCGGCAAGGGGGGAGGTAGGCTACAGCCCGTGCCGCAGCATAGGCGACGGCGGCTACGCTGCGCGTCGATCGACAACTGCCGGGCCCCCGCCGCGCGCGCACCGGAGAAGCGGAGGAGAGCTTGTCCGCGTCGCCGCCACCGCCGGGGCGCGCAAGTGCCTCACTCTCGCCGCCGCCGCTGCCGTCGCGCTTTCGTGGTAGTGGGGGTAAAGGTTTCTCTGTTGCGACGACGAGGACAGTGGCGCTCAGTCTGGGGAGCCTCTCTGTTGCGGCCCTGCGTTCTCTCTGCTGTCTCTATTCCATCTCCCTCTCTCTTTCTCGCTTCGACGTATGGGGTTTGCACTGTCTCACTCTCTCTCTCTTTCTCGCGCGTCTGCGGGCTTCGATTTTTTCCTCTCGCGCGCGACGCGACCTCCCCCCCCCCTCCTCTCTTGAAACCCTCTCCTTCTGCGTATTACGCGACTGCCTGTTTTGGCGTGCGTTGTCCTGCGCTCTGTTGGGGCTCTGGCGCGTTGTTTCTTTTTTTATCGTTGACGAAAGCCGCAAACTCCGGTTGTCTTCTCTCTGGGCTGACGAGGACTATACCCCGGCAGAGCAGTTGTACATATCCTAGTTCGCGTGTGCGGGGGCAATCGATGCCTCTCCTCTCGCTGCCGGCGTTATACACCGCCATCTGAGGGTTAAAACGTATATACGCTTCTCTCTCTCTCTCTCGCTTGCTGAACGTGTGCGGGTGCCATGTCGGAGAGTCGGCCTTGACTTGGGCTCTCTCCCTTTGTTTACGACGTTCTGCAAGATAAATACCTCTCTCGCAGGAGCTCTCCGTACGTTTCCTCCATTCCAACCCTATCTCTCTCTCTCCGCAACGTGTCCTCTATCTCCCTCTCTCCGTCTCGCTTATCCTCGGCAGCTTATTAAGCACAGGGCGAACTTAGCGAGACAGAGGAGTTTCGATCCTAACCAACCTTTTTTTTTCTCTTTTCTTTTTGTTCCAGGAAGTCTGAGCTATACGTATACAGATGTATATATATGCACCGAGAGTGGCGCGCACTTCGCTCTATCTCTAAGGGACTAACCTGAAATTCAAATGTAATCGTCTCTCTCCGTAGTCCTATGGTTAAATTTCATCGGGAAGTCGGAAGTTTCGGGTAAGTTTTATGTCTCGTGCAAAATGTCAAAAGTCCGTCGTATTAAGCTCCCCGCCTCCCCCCCCCGCCCCTGCGAATAAATTACGAGTAAATTAAGCTTTCATTGCGGCCGCGCGATCGAACTTGCAGCGCACACACACACACGCTCTCGAGGCTATATCAATGAACTTGGGAAGTCAAATTGCCTGGACTAATCTGCGCTATACTTTTTTTCCTCAAAATTAAAAAAAAAAAAAACGGAAGTTCGTAGTAGTAACGAATTCATTTCGCCTTGCCTTAGAGAAAAAGCTTCTTCGGCTTGGAGAAAACGACAAAAAGTAAGCGAGCATTTCTATCTCTAGCTTCTAGCGGCCCCGGGGAGAATCTTTCCATCGCTCTTTTTTTCCCCCCCCCAAGACCGAAAGGAAAAATCTTATCTGGGCAAAAGTATATTTTCTTTTCGCCGCGTCAGCTAGAAATTCGTTTCTTTTTTCCCCCAGCAGCCCGCGGGCTTTGGTGCGCTAGAGATAGATTCTCCGCTTCTTATTTCAACGTTTCAATATGCGCTTATCTGTAATGCCTTTTGCGCGTGCTTTTAAATGTTGTTTACGCTCGTTGTCGCTTTATACGCACTACACCAGAGCGTAAAACGCGTTAACGTATCTGCGATACACAGGCTCTAATTTCTCGCTGCTTCAATTTATAAGAGCTTGTAATTAACTTGTTGATAGCTATGTGATTCAGAAGTTTGGCTCGATAAGACGTTTAAAGCGTAAGCCGCCTTGATAATCTGAGAGCGCTCGGCTCGTGCGTTCTTTGATATTGATAGAGGCGTATAAACACTGAGTCAAACGAGTCTCGTGTTGGGTCATCGAATGAAAGTTAGTGTCTACAAATTTGTGTTATCGGGTGTAAAAATTCAGTAGCACAAATATTTATTTATTAAATTATAAGCTCGAACCACTGCGTTTCCTAAGAATTAAATGAACCTTAAAACATATCAGTCCAGTTACATGACGTTTATCGGCTATAGACGCTTATGAAAATTAACAGTCGCACGGTCCAAGAGCCACACGTCCAATAAAAATTATTCCCGAAAATAGGCCGAGGCGTGTTTCGGCCCGGACGCACTTCTATATATACACAGAGAGCCGGCGCACTGTGCCGCGGGGGAACCACAGTCGCCGCTTGCCGCGCTAATGCGTGCACACGTGTGCGCGCTGAAAAGACGTCTCGCGAGAAACGAGCAAATGCAAAGTGACCTGAAAATATCCGCGCGGCCCATATTCTCATCTGGCCGTTCGCTCTCTCTCTCTCTCTCTTCTTCTTCCCTCTCACCCTCGCGTTCGCCCACTCTTTTGTCGTGTTTACCGTTGCCGAGAACACGGGCGCGATTATTTCGATGTTTATCTCATCGTCCTTTCCTGCGCTCAAACTCGTTTGTAATGCAGCTACCCCTCAACCCCTTTTTTTTCTTTCTTTCTTTTTTCTTTCTTGCTTCTTTTTCCTCGTTAAGAGTGTTTTACCATTAAACGATGCGAAATCATATACAAAGATGACCTTACTTTTTGCACGCCAACGTGAGCAATTTCGTAATGTCGTGCGTACACGCTGAGTACACGAACTTACATAGTCCGTGATCGATTGACCTTTTCTTTTTTACACTTTTATCGGAGAGCGAAAATACAAAAGTTATTTGAGGAATCGGAAATACTCGGAGTTTATCCATCGATCTACGTTTTCCCGACATGTCGTCCGCGTCAAACAGAGTATACCCTCAAACATTGCCAGCTGTATACTTCGAGAAAGAATCAAATTATTTTTACCTCTCTTAAAAATGTAACGCCGTCAAAGTGGTATGTCGAATGTTTCTTAAAATACACCAAAGGTTGACCGTTTTGTACCGACGAAACAAAAACATTTATAAACTTTTCGTAAACGTCTCATATTTATTTGCAATGTCACGAAATAATAATTCACACGACGCACATGGTTTATTATCTCTCTATTCTCAAGGTCACGGTGTTGAATTTAAAAGAAGAAACTTTATCACGCACAAACAAATGATTACTCAATTTTTTACGCAGAAAATACAAAAGCAAAAAACGCCTCGACCTCCTTCTCGTCGATCCTGAAAAGCCTCTCCTGCATCTGTCACTTCCTGCCTGACGATCCAACACCATAAGCGATGCCGGCCTCAAAGTATTATTCGGCTCGCGCGGGAATGTTAACTTTCCCGCGCGCTACGTCGTCTTCGAGACGCGATCGTAACATCTGCCGTTCCAGATTTGCGCCAAATTTCTCTTGTGTGGGTGCGGGGGGAGTGTTGCACATGCGTTCTCAGCATACGCGACATTTTTCGCTATACTTTTTTTTTCACCGGGCGCGGGAGGAACAGGGAAATAAATCTAAAGCTCTCCTTTGGAATTTTAATTGGCTCTAATGGATTACTAATGGGTCTATTAGTGTATAGTGACTTTGGTGTTTATTTATAGCGATAATATAGGGGGAAGGTTGATTAAACCGATATACGTTGGGGATAGCTGCCTGCCTGATGACTGGATGTTAATAATTCAAAGTGAATCATAGTTTTTTATACGAAGACAGATTGCTTGTCGCAAAAAAAAATTATTTACAAGAGAATAGCGTCTCGTTTAAATCTTCGCGAATAGTTTTGAAAACAAAAAAAGAGGAAAAACATAAAAATAATTCTCTTATATCAAGCCCATTAATAAAATACAGCGTAATAACAATCAAAGCAGCTCGTCGACTTCCCCCGCCGGGAGTCCGGCCGTAGCAAATAATCGGGATCTCTCGCAATTCCAGCTTATCAGCTGGGCTGCCCTTCCGTCAATCATAGAACTCGTTATCTCCACATCCGCGCCTAGTCACCCTATACACATACACCCGGCACATTCTCGTCCCGTTATTTTGTCTGGCTCTCTCGCTTGGCATGATTGCTTCACTCTCTTGTACATACATATCCCCATAGATTCGCGTATAAAACAAATTATTAGCGCAGCCTACAGATCACCCCCTTATCCCTCTCCTATACAGCAATTATTTCGACGTAAAACGTGAATTCCACAACGAGCGTACAAAAATATACAGTTTAAACTCGGTATTCCTCTTCTCGTCTTCGCCCGAACGTAAATGCAAAGCATGCTGCTGTTTTTTTCTTTTTTCCTAAAGAAAAACAAAAAGAGTAGAAACAAAAAAGGTAGGAACCTTTTTTTGTTTCTTCGTCACCCCAAAATATCGTGGAAAAAGTTTCGGCCTAAAACCAGCGGAGCACGAGGTGTATTCTGAAAGTCGACGAAAGCGAACGCATAATTATCGCTGGAGCGGATTTGAGCGTCTGTGTGGTGCAAACGAAGAGGGCAAGTACGTCGTTGTCACAAGGGTATGAAGCATATAGATCGCACGCTTCGAAATCATCCGTTTCGTCAAAGAGAAATAAAACGATTTCCAGCTGCCTTGACTCTCGGGACGTGATGGGACGTTCTCTGGACCACGTTGATTTTTTGTGCTCGACGAATGTGAAGCGATAAAGAAGCAAGCGTTTCACGGACCATCCTTTGGCACATGCCAAAGGCCTTTTGGGATTTCCCATTTTCTCTTGTCTCTCATAAAGACACCAGTGCTTTTTTTATATCTTTGTTTTTTGTAACGTCACGTCGTTCCCATTTCTTTTCACCAACGCTCGCCATCGAAATGAAAATTTCGTCGCGCCCATTTAACCCCGCGTTTTCATATAAATTTTCCCGCCTGATTAACGAACGCGCGGATGATTGCGCATTATGCCCAGTCTCCCGTCCCAACAATTTATTGCTCCATTAGCGTCACACCAGTCCAAAAATCATTAGGCCTCAACCCTCCTCCTGTACACCTCCCCTATCCCTCATTCCCCGTACGTCGTCGTCATCGTTCCCGCTTTTACAAATCTCCCAATAAGTTAAAATCCCCAACTCGTTCGCATTCGCGTATACGCGTACACAGGCGTACATATCCTGCCGCGCATTATTACCGAATACCCTCCGATATACCTCGGCTACAAATCCGCGCCGAAACAATTATACCCCCATTCCCTCCTTCGCATCAGCCGACGAAATCGAGCGGCAGCGAGGTGAGAGAGAGAGAGGCTGTAGTGCAAGCGGCAACCATATACACGCGCACTTCGCGCATAATTATACCGTGAAATTGGACGCCGCTCTCGATTTTCGGGCGTCGGAAATGGAAAACCGCACGGCGTGCGCGCGCGCACACGACGAAAACATTCCCTATTCCATGCGCATCTTCTCGAGCCTTGGCGAAAAGACGCGAAGGGCCTGCGGTGATTTATTAGGCCTACGCGGGGGAGCTCTTTGTTCGTATCTCGTTGGCCGATCAAGGCACAAGGACGAGCTGCATTTGTCGGGAGGGGGGGAGATAACGGCCGGACTTGTGCGCGGACTGGCCGCGCATAATCGCATTACACGCTGACGTTAGGACTGGGACACGCTCTCCCTATACGTATACGTCTGCCCGCTGTTTACGCGCAGGCCATTAGGCCCCCCCGAACCCCACGTGTGTGTCGCTCTGGCCCCGATGTTTTGCGAGGGCGCTGAAAATGTCCCGAGCTACGTGCCCAGAGCGAGGGGTGTGCGAGCTAATCGATGGAGGGACCCGGAATTTCGATCGTGGAAGAAAGGAAAAACTGATGGAGGGGAGTAGGGGTGAACGGGGAATGGGAAACGTGTGAACTGATCGGGATGAGGTGGGGGGCAGAGGTTGTGGATAGATTTATATGTTGGGAGATTGAGCCGAGAAATTGGGAGGGAGTGTGGGAGAGCAGCGGGGATCTCTTATGTGATCGGATGGAATTCGCGTTATCTTCGGCTCGATTGACTTGCGCGTTTTTAGGTGGGCTATAGCAGCCTGAATTTGTTGCTCATTGGGGAATTGGGATTAAGCAGATTGCGTTTTTTTCTCTATTTTTTTTTTTGTCTTGAGACATTGACCTGTTTTCTTTTGGTAAATATTATTAGTAATTTCTGTCAAGCTTCTTTGATGTTATCAATAAACCCAACTGTATTAAAATTTTAAAAAATCTCAAACTTTTCCCTTCCGAGTACAGAAATCACTGTATTGGTTAAAAGTCGCTCTTTCCCCTCCACTTCGAAAACGTCGTAACTTTTGAAATATTGACTCGAATCGGACCGACTTCATCCATTGATCGGATCAACCAAAAGTTAACCTCCCGTCACGCTCGATATTACCGAAAAATAATTTCCCCTCCGCTCAGAACGTCTATCAAACTTCCAGCACGTTCATCCAAAATCAACCTCGCAAACTTCCTCCCTAATGCTCACTTCAACTTCCAAGTCAATCCACCTTCCCCCTTCCCAAATAAACCGAAACAAAAAGCAAAAAAAATAAAGAAACAGCTAAATAAACGAAAAAGCCCGCGAGTACCGTGTGCGTTCCATCTTCATTGAGAGGAGCAAAGGTCGACAGGCGTGATAAGAGACAGGAGGTGGGTAGGGCTGTAGCAACACTCGGATCATTATTCTCGAAAGCCGTCCCAATAACTCAACGGCACACGGGAGGAACGTCATCGCGAGCCGCGGCTTAACAAGCCTTCGGCTCTCTCTCTCTCTCTCTCGCGAGTTATCCTCTAGTCCATTTATCTCTCGGCGTAGTTCGAGAGAGAGAAAGAGAAAAATGGAGCGCATATAAGGGAGAGAGCACTCAGGGGCCAAAAGTCGGGGAGCCGTCAACGCCAGATGTCGTCCCCCCTTCTCTATCCGCCAACCCTGGGATTCTCCTGTCCCCTGCTTCTCTTCTCCGACCCCCTCCCCTTCCCCTGAGCGTTAGGCACACGTTAGACACGAGCTGTCCGACACCTTGCTGCCCACTCTCTCCCCCTTATTTCTTTCTCTCTGGCACACGCTTATTTTTCCTCGGTTCTGAACCATATCGGTCGATGTGGGTTAGTCGGATGCGGGAATCGAGAGAGAGACCGAGCCGATTTTTTCGTGATTTACGCGCGCCTTTTCTACGACATACGCATGCTTAATATAAGTCTTCAGCGCGATATACTGGATTTATGGATGGAGCGAGAGAGAAAGGGGGTGTCTCGAGCAGTCAGGGTCGTTGTTGGATTAATCATTCGCTGTATCGTTCCGTTTAGCGCGCGACGCGTAAGTGCAATTAACGAGCCGACTCTCCGCTACGGGTATGCGTTATCCGCGCTTCTACTATTTAACCGAAAACGAGGCTTTTGTTAATTTCGACCGCCACGATCACGCGTTTGTGTACAGGCTCTCCAGCTGGCGCGAAAATTAATTTCGGCGCACCCTCGAAATTCCGCGTTTTATCATCGGCATATACACACAGCCACACACGCGCCAGCGATTTACATCAAGATCGTTCGTAATCGCGACATCGATGTAAACAATAGAATTGTACGACAATAATAAAAAAATAAACAGAGCTTATAAATAAAACAGAAAAAAAATATATCGATCGATATAGTCGGTCATAAATATCGCAGTGGGATGTAATCGATAAGCAAACGCGCGCCGATAAAATCGCGGCAGTGATCCGTAAAGCCGGGCGTCAAACAGCCAAGGCACCAAACAGCGCAGAAAGAGAGAGAGAGGAAGGAAAAGAGAACGCGCATGCTCCGCGCCACGGGGGGGTTAATTCGCCCGAGTCTTGCGCCGAATAATAGTTTTTCGAGGAACTCGGACGCCCCTCTCCACAGCCCCCCACGACAATCGCGCGTGTACACAATGAGAGAGTTCGCTTTATCGCGAGAGCTCTTTTTAGCCTTAGCACTCGAGAGTTGCGTACAAGCGAATACGTTTGCAAGCTTGTGTGTGTGTGTGTGTGCATGCATGAGTGGGTGCCTGATCAAAGGCGAGAAATGGCTCGTAAACCGTAGCCGAATGGTTAGGGTAAAAAACTATGGGGAGGAGGGAGTGTTTCTCGCGGAGGGGGGGGGGGACTCTCGGGGGGCTGTGCTGAACAAAGGCTAATTAAAAACAAGAGGCTGTATAGGTGTACACCAGCGGGCCACGGTCTCGCGCGTTTTAGATCGACGCTTGGCGACCGCGCTGGCCAACCGAAAGAGTCTCTCTCTTTCTCTGCTCTTACGACGCAATACGCGTTACGCATGACACAAAGTGTGCGCGTGCGTGTTTCTTTGATCAGCGAAACGGAGAACAACGTACGAACATAAGGCTCGCTTGTTTTATCTCTCTCTCTCTCTCTCTCTCTCTCTCTCTCTCTCTCTCTCTCTCTCTGTTTTTTTCTCTTCTTTTTTTATTGTCGTCACTTCTGAGAGCCATTTCAATATTTCATATGCGCAGCTCGCCCAAGTGAGAATGTCGAGACGATATAAGTATGAATAACGATCTTTTGATACATCGGCCGAGATCGTTAAAGAGCTCGCTTTTTCAAATAAATCCAATTAGCCGCTGCAAAACGGCCATTACCATTTAGACGATAGCCATATCTGTCGTTTACTCTTGTCCAAATTCGATATCCCAAGGTGGATACAACGACCCACTGCCTCAAATCCTGCAGAGCCACTATCATCCCCCAAAACTCTCTCTCTTGGTACCTCAAAGCGAATAAAATTAGAGTGTCTAGGCTAAGACAGCGTCTAGGTTGGTTCAAAGAGCACTCCCCCTTATAGCATCGCTCGTTCACCTCAGCGCGTCTTCTTCCATTAAATTCCCATCGTTTTGGGTCAAAGCAAAGCCCGTTTATACATCGCGAGTAGTCTCTAGAGTGGCAATCGAGCCTCATCTCCCTCTCTCTCTCTCTTTCGCGAGAAAGACCTGGCACACTCGGCTATTGCTAATATCATACTTGACCCCCATAGACTATATTCGCCGCAAGAGCGCGAGATTCGCAAGATGAAACTTTAATGGACTGCTTTCCCCCAAGCCGCTTTGTCGATCTATATACCTTCAACATCTCGTTCTTAAAGACTATCTCTCCCAGCCTCTATATCTTTCTCGAGTTTCGAACTTTCCAATCGAAACTCGCCGATGACCTATCGTTGCGCTTTTTAATTTCGCTGGAAGACAATCGGAGCAGGAATAATCCAGCGATCGAGGCTTATCGCTCCGCGAAACCATAACCACAACGTCCCGTAGTCTTCATATTCTCTCTTAACAGGCTAAATCCACTGCCAGACTCGTTCATATCGATTCTCGCGTGGTCCAGTCGACGGATAACAAAATCGTCCGAACAGCAGCTAATCGCGACGACACAATGTATACCCAGAGCTCGAGGACGTAAGAGACTAAGGTCCGGCCGCAGATACCACGACCGGCAGATCTCGCGGTTATCCGCTATCCGAGAGCTTAAACCCAATTATCCTCTCCTTCTTCCGATCCCGAACAATGAGCTAATTTTCACTAGTAGTATTAAACGGTCGCAATGTCCAAATTTTAAAGAACAGCCATTATAACAAGCTTTCGAAAATTCATGATCTGAGAAAATCGTGAGGGACGCCGGGTTACAGCACAAAGATCCTCGTCGGGCATTGACTCTCGCGTCAGCTCGTCGAATCGATAATTAGCGAAGGGCGCGCAGACCCTTGAGCGTAGAATCAAAGAGCAGAGAGGAGCAGGGGAGGTGTACTACGTGAGGGAAGGCCCCACCGCGGAAGAAAGCCCGGCTACAGCAAGATCCCGCGGGAAGCGAACCCGATACATCCTAGCTCGGTGGATAGGGGGCGTAGTCCTCGCGAAAGTTTCGCGGGATCGCGCGCGCGCTCGCGTTCTCTGGGCGGGGGGGGTGGGGGGGTAATGCAAACTTTGCTTATTGGCTTTTCCGTTGCTACGCGGGGGGGTCTGGGGGGGGGGGGGACTCGCCGGAGACTCACCGAGATTCCCTACTTTGGAATGTATCCGCTAGCCTCAGCTCTCCTCCTCCTTCCACTCGTTCCCTCTTGCAGTTTTCTTTGTAGGATCGACTCGGTGTTATTGTGCGCGGCTTCAACTTTTTCCTGCGGTCTCTCTTACGAGAAAGAGAGCCCGCCGCTCTTCCAACCTCGTTTCGTTCTACATTTATTTATCGGCGTATACACGCTGATGTTTGCGTCCGAGAGCACATAGCGAGCAAAAAAAAAATATGAACCCCGTGTACACTATATCGACGTATTTGTTTTTTTTTTCTCGAGCATAAGAACACAGCAGTTTGACAAGTCAATACCGTCGACAACAGCATCACCTTATAAAGCAGCTCGTAAAGCGCGAAAATACGCATCAGCGTCGGGGGAAAGGTACGAGGCACGCGCCGCTTGGCACAATTATAACGTCGTTTAAACGCGGCGTTCTTCTGAGTTTACGCGCAGCATCTGGCTGGTATAAAGGCCAAGCAAACGACTCGGAAGATACCTGAAAAAGCATCTCGTTCCTTTTTCCGCAATTAAACAGTGCTTATACGATTCGTTAATGAAGACATCTTGATTTATGCAGCCTCGTAATCCGAGACACCCGATAAAACTCGATTAAAACGATCCTCGAATCACGAAAATTTTCGTGAAAATCTCGCGTGCGTTTGATATATATTTAAAAGATTACAACTACAACCTCCACTCTTTCCCTTACATCGCAAACATCCTCCCTATCATCCCAAAGCAAACATACACGCGCGCGCGCGCACTTAACGTCCACCCCAGGGCAAAATCATCTGATTAGGAGAAAAGGAAGAAGAGAAAAAAAAGAGAGAAAAGCAAACACACGCACGCGGGGAGGGATCGAGGCGTCGAAAGCAAACGAAAACTATCCCCTCCCTCTTTGCGCTATAAACACGCCACGTAAAACCGCTTGTGTCGTAAACGCGTACGAGGCTTCGCTATCACTTACAGCCGCTCTATATGGGCTTACCAAAAAGGATCCTCCCCCCTCTGCACTGTCCACGCACGTGTGTACACAGGGAGGAAACGCCAAGGGGGTGGACTCCCCTTACCGAAGCTGGGAAGGGGCTTCGTTGACATAGATTTGGTCAAAGAGGGGACAGCCTGTGGGTGGACAGCGTAGGGTCTCTTACGCAACGACGAGGTACCGCCGATATAGGCAAAAATGCCGAGTTACGTAAAGGGTACGTCCAGGGCTTTGGGCTTATCTCTCCATACCTCACACCCTTACTCCTCGCGTGGATTTCATAATTTCGGAACTTTCGGTTTGTTGTTTGCGTAAGGCTCGTAAAGGCGAAGGTTAACGATCCCCCCCCCCCTCCAGCCTTTTATTTAGCCGATGATGTAGAGATCTGGATATGCTGTGTATTCCTTTTTTTCTTGATTTTTTTTTCTTCTGATGGATAGGAGATGAGATTGTAAAGATAGGAGTCTCGATGGAAATAGAATAAGGCCGGCGCATCGAAAAAGATGTTGCGAATTTATTTGGACCGGAACGCGGCGGCGCATACAACACGGGATAACTGAATTCGAACGTTCATTTTCACGGTCTCAGCAAAAACGCGGCGGATAAGAAGCAGCATGGTCGAACGATGAAATGACTCGAGTAAGCGAGAGGAAGTCTTCCACACCGCAAAAACCGTTCGGCTTCGATAGCTCTACTCCACGCGGGTAATAGTGGCAATGGAAAAAAGGTCGCGCGGAAATTAAAATGCAAAATTCGATTCTATCATTATTCTACGTTATCTCAAAATCAATACACACCAAGAGATCCAAAAAAAAAGAAGTGAACGGTTCCACAGAATTTTCATGGAAGTCTGGGTGAACAAAAGGTGCGGAGCTCGAGGATGCTCTGTCTCTCGGTGTGACCAAAGCCCACATCGGCCTATAATGCAGCTTTCATCTCGGGCCACTTAGCTTTCTCTCGAAGGCACTTGGCCGCAGTTTGGAGACGCTCCCGTTAGCCCAAGTGCCCGACGACACTCGACCTGCCGCAGAAGCGGACCTTGACTGCGCCCACACGTCGGCTTCTCGTATATCGGACTGGCCTGTTAATGACTTGCTAGGGCTGCATCGTCGTGCTTGCAAAGTGTCTTTTCTTCAATTTTCTACGTTATTTTCTTCTTTTTTTTTAGTATCTTGTAATTGCGACAAGTGGAATCGAGTAGATTACAAATGCTCATGGAACATTTCATCCGCAGCCTAAAAATAACGTATTATGCCCCAATGCAATCGATAAGTCCGATCGACGATTCCCCATTTACTTCTCCAAAAGACCTGCTCATTTAGAAAGTCCGAAAGTCCAGATTAGGGTCAAACCCACTTGACGAAGAATAGAAGAGATTTTCTTCCGACAACCCCTCCGAAGTAGGTTATCCTTCCGCAATCGATATCGCAAACTTTTGAAGAAACAAGCCCAAAGTGGGCGGCACGACGATAATCAAGCACGCGTCTATAACATCCGTTCTCGTATATATTCGCCGTCGCCAACTCCCGCAAGTCACGAAGGAAGCTCCTTGCGGCCGAGGAGCAAATGACTCGGAGCGTGAAAAGCATCTCTCTCGGCTACACCAGTAAACGCATCGCCGAGCCGTGACCGAGTCTTCTTTTTCTCTATCCCTCGTTTCCTGGATGACGAGCGCTTGCTTTGCTTATACCGAGCAATAACGGAACGATTCCACATTCATTTTCCCCCCTGGGGGAGGGTCTCTCTCTCTCTCTCTCTCTCTCTCTCTCTCTCTCTCTCTCTCTCTCGTTTTGCAACGCTATCGCGGCGATCGGGGAAATTCGGAGGCCGGAAACGACGGGGCTGTGTATACCGATACCCGCGTTTCTTTGGCACAAACGGACTCTTATTCAATTCAAATGCTGGCCGGTTATATGCAGCGGCCAGGGATTTAGAGATAAGACTGGGAGAGCAGTTACGAGCTGCAGCCGAGTGGTGAAAGGTTTTTGGGATTGCAGCTCGATAACTCGCCTTTCTTTTCGTAGGTTTTCGTAGTTTGCGTGAGTTTTTGTTGCCTGCGTGGTTTTTGGGAGAGACGCTTTTTCTTTTTCTTACAGGTTTTAAAAAAAAAACTCGTTATCGTTATTGAGATTTTCGCGTAATAGTTGGGAGTACAGACCTTTTGTTTACGGCTCGATGTTCAAAGGCCGCGGGAGAAAGTAAACGTGGCAGTGTAGACTTTGATCTTGACAACAGCTTTAGCGACAGTTATTCTTTCTTCTATGCGTTAACGATCTTTTGACACTCGTTATTTTTAATACGGCTTTAAAATTTAACAAACCTCTTTGATGTCTGGGAACATCTGCTTACAGCGTAAAGTACAGCGTTAAAAACCAATATAATAAACGCCGAGGTAAAAAAAATTTCGCGTTAAATCTCCTATACACTGGAATATCAGCAATATCCTCGTCGTGTCCTACCACTGCTTTCACCGCGCAAAACGGTATACGTACACGAGGCCCATTGTCATCCCTGGGTGGGAGGCAAATTATCGCCGCGTGGGCGGAGCTCGCTGCGCTTGACCTTGATGCGGCCGCGCGTACGGTATGTAATACGATCGCCGCGTCAAGGAGCGAACTAGACAATGGCCCGGGTAAAATCGCCCCGGGCGAGCTTTTCGTGTTTTTATCAAACCTGAATACCCGGTATGCTTTATTGTGTTCGCTGGGATTTGGCGAGTCTCGCGCTAATATAGAGATTGTTAGTTTTGACAAAAGTATATACCTTCGGCTTAACTGATGGCATTATACACGTTCTTCTCTGCCTTTTTAGACGCACGTAAGACTTTAAATATTTAGAGACGGTTGCACACACACACACACGCGCGTTGGGATCTCACGTGGCTTCTCAAAAGCCGAGGCTTACAGCTCGGTCGAGGTGTCTACGTTAATTACGATCGCTTGCGAGGGCTTTTCAAATCCTCGCTTCCGGACACTATCTCTATCTATATTTCTGGTGAACGAGAAAGAGGTAGAGAAGCGAGAGATGTAGGTGCACTCAGGGCGTGCACTTTACGGTGTGCAAGAGCGGCTTAACGCCAGCCGGGCAACGGCTCATATCGCGCGGATCTGGGACATGCCAAGTCAGAGATTCGAAATGCTAGTGCCAGTGAAAGAGAGAGGTGGAGACGTTTGATCGGGATGGTAATGCTAATAAAAGAGAGAGAGAGAGAGAGAGAGAGAGAGGGCAAGGGCTGAAGGGATAGGACATTTGGAGGTTCGTTGGACTCTGGCACTTCGCGTTGCTGGGAAATGAAGTTCTCGGGTGAACGTGGTTGTCAACCTGCAGCTGTTACATTGAACTTCGGCTCGTTGGAAACAGTTGGTCGATCATTACAAAGAATTTAGCTAAATAAACAAAAAGTAAAAATCGAACATTGACCGGAGGTAAAAGTAAAAAGGGCTTATCAAATATTATTTATGAAATGCAGTCGGAGGTCGAGAGCTTAATTTGCCAACGTCAACGTTTTGCCGAGATAGGAAAGTCATCTGATATTCATTTCCTTGGTAAACATGGGTGGGAAACAAAGCCGGCGCTTCACTCTCGAGCGAGCCGGGCCTGCTAAACATTCTCATTGCAGCCGCGGCGATATGAGCAAATATTTATAACTGCGGCGAAAGAGAGCTTCGTTCGAAACTCGCTCTCTGGCGTAACGGAGTGGTGCGCGCCTGCAGAGCAGGCCATTCTCGCGCTAACGAGTATGGCGTGTTGCCCGATCACAGTAGTCACGGCGCTTTACACGCCGATCGTACGGCATCTTCAGAAACCGACTTTTAAACTCAATTATTTGAGGAAATGTTTAAAAAGAAAACGAAAGTTTATCGCAAGCATATTTTTCTCTTTTAAAAAACCGGAATTTAGCTGAAAACCTTTTTATAATCACAAAATAAACGGCAGCCCACTCGGAGCTCTCTCCGTCGATCCTCTGAAAATCCACGAAAATAATCGAGCCAATTTCGCTGGTAGTCCGCTAAGCGATCGATGCATTTCATTATAATCGGGTAAAATACGAGCAGCAGCAGCAGCAGAAAACGACCCAGGCGTACAACTCGTGGAAAGTAGGTCAGCAGTATGCCATATCGGCTACCGCGGCTACTCGGATCTTTTATTTACACTGGAAATTCTCGGTTGGACACGTCGAGTTGCGCGTTGAATCGGTGATTGAACGTTGCCGATCTATCGCGTGACCCTAGGCTTTTTCGACGTCCACTATGTGTGTGTGCATTGCCGTATCGTTCGCTCACGCTTGCTGTATCGCTTAGGTGGACTCGCTTTTCCTGGCATCGCGATTACGTTCAGGTTTTTCATGCGATTGATACACGACTGATCTACTCATTTTTTGTTTGTTTGAATAGTAAGTGTTTTCCTCTGTTGTAATTGATTTTGAATTTGGTATTGGCGTTGAAAATTGTTAACTTCGGAATTTTTTATTTCAAACCTATATAAATTTGTTACGTAGTCGGAATTGAAACGATAGACATTGTCGGGCAGAAATATTCCAGAAATTTCGCAGTTTATTCGTTTCATTCAACTTCCATTTACCCCCCCCCCCCACGATGATTCCGATAACATAGCGCGCTAACTTCACGAATATAGACCATTCGCTTCCAAAGTTTAAAATCCATTTGCCATTGTTTGCTGTAAATCTAGCTTATCGAAAGTTCGAAAATTTTTTTATTCCAAAAATTCACATTCGACCTCACCAACGAATTTCTCATTGAATTATATTTAAATGGCGGCGCTTATTTACGTCGACTCTCTTTGATATGGTAATGGACTTGACCGCGTTCATATTGATTTTCTCGTTTGTTGTTTACGCTCTCGTATTTATGCGTACGAGATGTCATAAATTAATCAGATTTTTTTCTTCAATTTCAAGTTCAGAAAAACCCAAATCACGATAAAACATTTTAGTTAAACTTAGAAAAGAAAAACTACACCGATCACAGTTTACATTTCGATATGATAGTCATTTTCATGAAATAAGCGTCATTAATATTGCCACCCCACGCTGCAGGAGAGAAAAGCCAGCTGCGGGAGAATCACAGCGCAGGCGCAGTAGTAACAGTCGCATACACCAGACAATGATTCTTTTGTCCGTCAGCCGGAGTCCCGAAAAATGACTACGCGGCCAACCAGTTTGTTGCCTCGCGTGAACTATTTTTTTTCTTTTTAGGGAAAATGACACTTTTCATTAGCTGTTTTTTTTGTGTTCTTTATTATAAGCTGCACACGCATTTTTACGCCTTTGTAATTTTCTGTAGACCTACGCCTAGGCTTGTTCAAATCGCGTTCGAGCTTCGGCGAGCCTTTTTATTAGGACTAGCGAACGTAAAGCGGATATTTCGAAATGGTTTGTGCCACTTTTTTCCATACGGTATGCAGTTGCTTTTTACCTTAATATCTTTCCTTCATTCATTTTGCAAATACCCGAAAGCATCTCTGCTATTCTTCCGAAGTAACAAGCTGTACGACCCAAAAAAAACGAAGAAAAACGTAGACAATACGTTAGCTGCTTTTTAAAAAATCAGAACATGAAATATTATTGTTTTGAGTAATGGAACGCAGTTAAGGAATAAGAGAGAGTGCCTGCGAGTGAAATGAATGGGCATCGAGTACGTACTACAAATCATAATAAAATTTATTTTATAACCCGCTGTGTAACAAAAAATGAGCGCAACTCGTTCTTTAATAAATAACCAGCGTTACCTTTTTTCACCTGCATTTATTTATAATTCTCTACCCGCATATTTTATGACGAAGCGCAACGCAAACTCCAGCTAAAACTAATTAATCGAATATTTTTCTGAAGAAAAAATGCAATTCATACGAGAGAAAATCTCGTGCGAAATAAATAAACACTTTGTTATGTCCTTCAACGCGATACAATTAAACTTCTCGTCCCAAGCTCCGACGGTGTACTTTCGGCGCACTTTCTCAATTACGTGTCTCCTGCGATCTAATAACTTAACCAAGTCCATCCACTTGCCCAGTTCCAACGTGTGCTCCGCTGGTCTGAATAAATGAAAAGCCAACTTAACGTCCCCTCGTCCTTTTCCCCCCCTCCAAGTAAACCCAACCGACCTTGAAACATCCAATGTTTATCCAGGCAAAACTTTGCGTTCGGTTCTCGCGACTTTTTTTTTCCTTCGTAGCGCGGTTGAACGCGCTAAATAAATTTCCTCCCCTCTGCTATAGCTGGGAGAAGACGTCCAGGGGGGGGGAAGTGGTGAAAAATCCTACCTCCCCTGTGGCTATCCCCGTGCAATAATTCACGAGAGCAAAGCGCACAGGTAGAGCCCAGAGCTTAATGGAATGTTTCGCTCGCGCTACGTAGTCTCGCGTTATCTCTTTTTTTTCTTTTCCATAGGGCACTCGTTGTCTCCGCACCGGAGACGGGCAAAGTTTTCGGGTATTAACGCCGTCCGCGCGGCTGAAATTTATATTGCCGCGGCTGGAGGAGCTATTGTACACAAGCACATTCGCGACTCTGTCTCCGGACTCGTTTTTCCCCAAACAATAAAGCTATTCTCTAGTTCGGAATTTGTTGTTGTGTTTTTGTGACGAGGATTGAGTTGTTTATCGAAAAAAGCGGGAAGGGTGAATCTTACGGTGCGATCTATACACAATTAGTCCTTCCACTTTTTCTTGGCTCATTGTCTCTGTACTTCTCGTCGCGCACATGCATCACGTTTGCCAGCGACTGTCGCTACAGTCTGCTGGGAAACTATCAGAATTATGCGAATGCGTGTGTGCGGGGAGGGTTTACGATAAAGCCAACTTGAAATTTATCGCGTCGAGTTGGGCAGTAATGGATTTTCTTACGAAGGCCGCGATCGCATTTACAGCTTCTGACGTATCCGCGCATTATGGCTTTAATATGAATTACATTGTTAACGACTGTTGGCGAACAATTGTCGTCGTTTGTTAACAAACAAACGGAAAATGATAACCGAAACAAAATCAACAACGCACCGCTTTGAAAAAAAACAGAGAAAGTAGAGAAAAAGCCGTATAGTCAGACACAAGCGTTTACCCTTCCTAATCAACGGGATCATAACCCGATATTCCTCGTTAGCGCTGGCGTTACATCTAAATCCAACAAAATTCGTAAAAACCGCCAGCCCCGAGTCATCGTTACTGCATCTCCCTGTGTATCGCTCCTAAGCATTGCGCGACGAGAGAGCTGTGGCACGAAGCTCGGATTGCAAGCCTGCGACCTCTAGTCGTTACACTCGGGCCCTCTCGACGTGCGCACAAAGGAGCTTGCCTTCACCGAGGTATCCGGCGGCTCGGCCTTTACCTTGGGATATCCATCGGTATAGAACAAGGGAGAGTCGGGGTAATTTATTGCCTTTTGCGTTAAAGCAGCCTGGTGGAATAGAGGGTAACAGAGAGACGACTGAGGCTGTCGATCGGGGAAATCGAAGAGGCGAGAAGGAGGTATATTGCGATGTAATTGAAGATAGGATGATTTTTTGTTTTAATTGGACGATTGACGAATTCGCAGTCAAATGAAGAAGAAAAATTAATTTCGTGTTTTTGAAACTACTCGTGCTTTGCTATAGTGAACAGAGTACTCGACGGCAATCAACTGTACCTTGAAATTTTTCCAAATAAGAACGTAGAAAGGCTTTTGTTAAGACGCTGATTATTGCATTCGAGGCGGAATTCACGCCGTGAGCTTTAATCCCCGTGAATTCAGCGGAAAAAATAATTTCAAATCCTCTTTCCCTTGCCGTTCGTCCCATCCTAACTAAAGGTTAAATCGAGAAAAATATGAAATCGAGATAAATACGTCTAGCTGTTTAAAAAAGGAAACAAATCAAAAGTGCGAGCGTTAACTCTAAAATAAAAAAAAAAAGTGAAAGAGTCGCAAACGAGCCTAAGGCCGGTGAACGTGTGTACGCTTAGGGAGGCGAAAAAAAAGAGAAAGAAAGAACGAGGTGAGGAGAGAGAGAGAGAGAGACGAAGGGAGGCTCTGAAGTCCAATGCACGCGTGGGAGAGCAGGAGGTCGCCTTGAAGACGGCTGAGAGAGCTGGAGGGCGCGCGCTCACGCCGGCAATATCGACCGTGAGCCAGACGCGCGCCGGCCGAACCTTTTCTCTCTCTCTCCAGTAGCAGCAGCAGCAGCCCTCCACCCTCGTCGGGCGCGCGCGCGCGCACACACATACATGCCCGGAGGGCGAGGTCCATGGGGCGCGCGCACACAGAGAGACACTCTTTCAGCTTCTCCTTCTCCGGCAGCAGAGGGGCAGGTCGATTCAAGCGGAGCCAGCCGGCCGGCCTGCATCCTTTTTGCCACCCCCAGCCAGACTCGCGCACACGCACGCACTCTCGGCTCGACCGCCCGGAAAGTTATTCTGTTGCAGCTATACTCCCGGCGACGGCGCCGCGTCTCGCATAGCCCCCGTTCTCTGGCGGATTCGTTTGGATGCGGCGAAAAAAGGGGGGAGATAAGCCACTGACTTTTACCTCTTTCTCTTGCTCAGAGAGAGAGAAAGCTTGCTCTGATGAGTTGGATTCTTCGCGAGCGCGGCGATCGTCGCGAGTCTTGCGCTCTCTTTTTTGAGTCTTTTTTTTTATCGGATCCTCGATTATTCTTATAGGTTTTTATAGGCGGAGAAAGAGAAAATTTATATCACTAGGGAACTCCAAAAAACTATATCGGCTCTGTTCTGCGTAAAACTGTTTCCAACGGCAGATTGGAAAAATTCTTCTTCGTCTACCCAAACGCGATTGTGCATTCTCACTGATCGATTCGAAATTAACCGAGAAAGAGAGGGAGGGCAAGCTCAACGACCCTTATTGGCGCGCACATAGCGGGAGGCATCGAGCGAAGCGTGAATGAGTTTCGTGCGCGCGCGAGAGAGCGACTTGCCGCCATTTGCCGTTTGCCAGATTAGTCCGAGATATGTACTCGGTTACCTTGGCGCGGACATTGGCCCGGATTTTCCCTTAGTCTGGGAGATTCGCGTTGCTATTTATCCGCGAAATTTTCGGTTCTTCGTTATTCGCAAGACTATAGCCACGATCACCGGTTTCCCATCCTATAAAAATATTTAGCCCTTGTACAGCAAAGTTTCTTGATAAAAAGAAAAGAATGTTAAACATTTGTAGCAAGTGGTTAAGCGATACGTTTGGTCAGCCTGCCCGATGATAAATATCCCACGGCTTGCAAATCTTGCCTTATCACGCCACCAGCGATAATCGCACGGCCCTAATCCCGGCTATAAACCTTACCAAGTAACTCCCATTTACTCCCACCCCCCCTCTATTCCCCGAGTACGTAGTGCTAGTCGAGGCCACACAGTACATCCACAGCGTCGATGAACCAAAAAAAAAGAAATCCTACACCTCGCGACTTCATTGATAACCGCGCCTGGCTGTGCGACGCGGCAAAATTCGACGCGCGCGTATAATTATCGATCGGCTCGCACTGCTCCAGGGGGGGGGGCTGCAGAGGGCCTCGAAGGGGGAGGAGTACACGCGCGACCCCACGGCGCCGGCAGCTCTCTTACACCCTCGCCCAGCATCCCGCGGTGAATCTCCCGCTGCAGCGCGCGAATTCCCTCTCCTTCATTTTTCAAGGTGGACTACCTCCCCCACCCCTCTCGTCGCGACGTTCCCTCCCTCACCCTCTTCGGTAAAGAAGAGCTTCCTCTCTCTCTCTGCTCTTGGCGCGGGCGACTCAAGGGGCTGGAGGGCGGCAGGAGCAGCCCCCGGTCCTTATCAGCCGGCGACGACGGGCCGCGTGTGCGTGCTTGGCTGCTGCTACTACGCCGGGGGGGGGGCAGCCAGCCAGCTGCGCGCGCTCTGGTAAATCCGAAGGTCTCGAGGCCCCTGGAATTCCCCTCGTGCTCGAAATGTCTCTCCCCATCGGCGCTGCTGCTGGCGCTGCTAAGCGCATTCTATCTTAGCTGCAAAAGGCGGAAAATTCGGTGGGTGTATCATTCGGCCGATGAAAATTTGTTTAAACAACCTATAACGACGATTGTAAAAGGCGCGACGTTGAATATTATCTTCGCTCATCGCTCCCGCCAGTCCTTGCTCAAGCTCCAACTCCTTTTCCGTGTATAGTCGTGTCCTTCCCCAAGCCCGACCTGCCTTCACTCTCGACATCTCTCGCCCCTCTGCTCTGCTCTCCCCGTTGTGCTTTTCCTCCCTCTCTCGTCGTCTAGTCGTCCCTTAATCTTACGCCTTCGCGCTATCTCTGTACGGCTTGTCTGACGTGCGCGCGACAGCCGAGAGGCGCTTCTTTCTTTTCCTCCGTTTGCCGGCGTAGTCGTCCTCGTCGTTGGCTACAGCTGCTCCAGTCTACTGGGGCTGTCTTGCCTCTTATCTCGGCCGTTGATGCACGGCGTACAAGCCATGTCGTGCGATCCTTTGGCTCTATGCGTCGAAGGAAAGTAAGATAAGCCTGATAGGCTTCTCCTTCAACATTTTGATAATTAAATTACTTTTTCCACAAGTATCGAACGATATTTTTTTTTTAACTGCTTACGCAATGTGCGACTTTGAACATGCGAGCGTGCGCAAAAAACTTACGAAGCACCATCGGCGCTGTGTACACGCAAATCGTGAATGTCGTGCTCAAATTTCAAAGCGAAAAAAGTGCTCGACGAGATAATTTTAGTACGTTTTCAAGAAATTGAATTTTTGTTCAAACAAACTTTTTAAATTTTTAATAATTTTATTAAAGTATTATAAATACAGTTTTTTGTACATTCAACAGCATTATTATTTTATTCTAATTACATCTTTGCTACAGTGATTGAGACGTAACCGAAATTATTTTCACTTCAAAATATTGGCTTTGGATGTAAATTTTCCGTTGAAAAAATATCAACCGTCGAAAATAATACCTACTAACGTACATCAAGATTTCGGTAAGAGGTTTATTTATTTAAACAAGTAGTGTTTATAGGAATAATCTTTTTTTATTTATAGACGATCGAGTCTTCCTGTTATTTCGGAGTGCAAAAGGTGCGGCAGTGGCAGATGTGATATAAGTTCAGAAAGTTTTGAGAATAATAATTTGCAAAATTTATTCTTCTGTTTTAAAAGAGTTTAATAAATTACTTTTTGTAGGGTTTATATTATTGTTTCGGTTAAAAAGAAGTTATTTGTTTTAGGTAAAAATCATGAATATCAATTAAAAGAAGAAATTCTGTACAGCGATTACGTGGAATGTTACGATGCTATTGATTTAAAAGTCGTTAATAAAGTTGGTTTCAGTCGGTTGTACTCGCAAAAAAATGACTTACAAACGCTCGTAAAAGTAATTTAGCAGTGTAAAGGTGCTATTTTTCTACCAAAAAAAATTACGCAGCAATAACTACAAAATTTCAGCTTTTGTATATTTTAATGATAGAACAATACTTTTAATGATAGAACAATACAAAGACGCTGCTATTAGCTGTTGGAACAGACATACGAACTACATGGTATTTTAATGTATGTATGTATGTATGTATGTACTTGGTTTTTATTAGACGACTACCACCTTTCGGTATACGAGCCGTCAGCCAACAACCGAACGTATCGTATCAG